>CM025632.2:1220317-1273146 GCA_014621495.2 Entosphenus tridentatus | reverse complement strand
TGGTTTTGTGACCGGTGGTTCACGTGGTTTTGTGACCGGTGGTTCACGTGGTTTGTGAGTGGTGGTTCACGTGGTTTGGTACCGGTAGTAGTTTGCCTTGAAGGGGCCGCCCTTGTTGAGGCCCAGGTAGCGCGCCTGCTCGTCAGACAGCTCGGTGAGGCTCGCACCGAAGGACGGCAAGTGGAGGCTGGCCACGTACTCATCTACTCACCACACACACAGTGATACACTCACCTACTCACCACACTCACACAGTGATACACTCATCTACTCACCACACACACAGTAATACTCACCTACTCACCATCACACACACAGCGATACTCACCAGTACTCACCATCACACACAGCGATATGCTCACCTATTCACCAGTACTCACCACACACACAGCGATACACTCATCAGTACTCACCATCACTCGCACAGCGATACAATCACCAGCACTCATCACAAAGATAGACAAAGATAAAGATCCCCCGTATAGCGTTGACAGACTGTTGGGGCAAGTGCTGTTAGCGAGCACCTATTTAGGCCAGCCACGGCACACGAGGAGGGGTGGGTGACCAGCACCGACCGCCTTTGTCTCCCCAGTGGCGATGTTTACACACCGCACCAGGTACTCATTTGGGGGAAGCCCAGGACCGGTTCAGATAATCGTCACCGGTGTTGGCCGTGAGCGGGAATCGAACTTGGGTCGCCGGATTCTTAGCGCAGCACGCTAACCGCGACACCACCGCTCTTCTGTTGAAACGCACATACATAGCACGTACGCCTCTATGTTGACCAGTGCTGTGCGTGCCGAGGCAATTCCAAACCCTGGCTTTCCCACAGGCCACTCCGGCAGTCATGGCTTTCCACTAAAGCCAAAGTGAACCTATGCCCTTGGGAGGTAACTACACTTTTTTTTGTACTGCCTCCAAAGTACACACACACACACAACTACCCCCAGGCAGTGGCCCTACCGAGCTTCTTGGGCAGGAGGTAGACGTCGCGCTTGTACCGGCCCTCGGGCGCGTTGTTCAGCTCAATGAGAGCCAGGGCCTGTGAGGTCAGACCCGGGGAAGGGGGGCCGTGGGTGAGGGGGGGGGCACCACCCCCCGAGCCCCCACACGGGGGGGGGGGGGTCAGTGCCGGATTAAGCAAGTGCGGGGCCTGTAGCATATGTTATGAAGGGGCTGTAAATAAAAAAAAGAACACGTAAATATTAAAACACATACATTTTTAACTCGCACAGTAAAGTCATTGTATTTCTTTTCTCCGAAAAGGCCGTACAACGCATAACAAACGACGCAATGCCCCGATCCACAAACACACGAAGGAGACGTCACGGCAATACGCTCCGCTGATCGTGACGCGCTTGTCTGGCTTGACCAGCTGAATATGAAATCGTAAGTTGTTGCTCGGCATCAACGTCAGTAGCCATACGACATGAAGAAGACTGCGAATTCAAATCGTGCTCTGGGCGTGGAAGTCATGGGAAGAAGACGTTTCCTTTTGGAACTCTTGCGGTGAGCAGCAGTGTGCCACCTTGTTGCAGAGAATGACCCCTGAAGGTGAGGTCACAGAGAGCTTAGTGGAAACACACTCGATAGTGTGGTATCCACACTAGGGGTGAAACTTTCATATTCCCTGCAAACAGTGCTGGTCGTATGGAAATCAAACCGAACGTTTGAATAAACCAATTATAATGGATATCTATTTATTCTAGATTTGAAGCTTTCGTGACTGCAAGGATTCATACTCTTTGTTTTTTTCGGTAAAGTTACGTAGGTAAAAAAAAATGAAAACGTTAAATTTAGTTGTTTTCTTTTCTTTTATTTTTCACCTACGTGACTTTACCGAAAAAAACAAAGAGAATGGATATCCATTGTAATTTATCTCACTACATTAACCCCGCCCCTCTGATCCTCGCACCTGATTGACTCACAAGTGGATACGACATCACAATTCCCCCCCCCCCCCTCTATTTAAGACCGAAACAGGATGAGGATTTATCCACAACTCTGATTGTCGCCTGATGAGGCTGGTTGTAATTAACGACGAAACGTCGTCCTCGATTTGTAAATGTTGTGGGTTTACTCTCCAACACAGCGGTGTGCTGTGCTAGTAACGAATTGGCAT
The DNA here is from genome assembly GCA_014621495.2 of Entosphenus tridentatus. NCBI lineage: Eukaryota > Metazoa > Chordata > Hyperoartia > Petromyzontiformes > Petromyzontidae > Entosphenus > Entosphenus tridentatus. Next base: position 1,271,024 of record CM025632.2, on the reverse strand, counting down.
GTTCTGTTTACGTGACAAACCTTACTAATTGGCTGTGTCGGGTGGTGGCGGGTTTAACGACACATTTATATTTACGCGATCTAACCCAAAACAAAACCGTGTGTTATGGATGATATTTGTCGCGAAAGCCTCAGTGTTAAACTGAAAGTTAAGATTCTCAATACTGGCTGACAGTGGCTTTTGGTGCAGTGCAATGCGAAAAGCTCAGACCATCCAGCTCACTGCACTTGGGAACCGAGTATAGTATTTTTTTTTCTTCCCAAAGGCGGTCAAAACCCCAGATTCAAACCCAGGAACCTCCGGTGCTGCCGGCACCCTGAGCGCATCGGCCACATAGCCGGGAATCTCACCTGCGTGGTGGCGGTGACGGACAGCACGCACGTCGGCACGCCGGCACAGCTCAGGTTCAGCAGCCGGCCCTGCCCATGGCACACAAAGACAAAGATCCCCCCTTGTTGTCTTGTCAGACTGTTGGGGCAAGGGCGGTTAGCAAGCACTGATGAAAGCCAACATGGCACATGCTGGCTTTTGCTGTTGTTTACAAGGCACACCAGGTACTCATTCAAGGCTCAGTCGACGTAGAGGAGCCCCGGGACTGGGTTAAGATATTCACCACTATTGATCGAACTCAGGTCGCTGGGTTTGTAACACAGTGCACTAATCATTGCACTGACACTCCATTATACACACGCACACACTCGTATACACGTGACAATACGCATGGGTCGTGGAAATAATTTGACCCTACTTCACCACGCTGGTCAAGCCAGTGCCCGTCGAGCTGCATTGACTTCCGGTTACCGAACAAACACATTATAAGGACGCACTCTCTACACACAAAGTGCCGACCACAAATAAACCACAAAACCTTGCTGATCTCGTCAAGAGCATAAACCATCACGCGAACTCCGGTAATCCTTGTAGCGCCTTTAGCTAACCATCGAACAAAGACGGTCACTGCATCGCGCGCTTTCAGATGCGCTTCTGCGGCCGTCTGGAACGCTCTTCCTTCCGATGTTAGGAAGCCATTGGAGCCATGCACTTCTAAATCATCTCGATTGAAAACTTATTTCTTTAGAACTGCTTTTTGTGTGTTTAGTTTGTCCTCACATAAAAGGGCGCAGGGCAGAGATGTGGGTGAGAGATAACAATGGCCTTGTCGGCTTCACCCTCTGCCCATAACGTAGTGCGCCAGCGACCGACAGCACCTGTTTTATGCACAGTGGTCAACCCATCCAAGCACTAACTAGGCTCCACCCTGCTTTACTTCCCAAGCTTCATGAGACCCGGTGATTGCGGCATTTGCAGGATAACCTCAGCCGAGCACTCGGACCGGTGCTGGCACTGACCTCGGCCAGCAGGGTGATGCGTTTGCCATCCGGCCATATGATGTGGTCGACCTGGGGGCGAACTCGCTCCCACGTGAGCTCAGTGGTGTGCAGGCTGGCCTGGGGGGGGGGGGGGGGGTGGTCGCACGGGACACGCACACAAAGACATTCAGAACCACGTGACCCACACTCGCCCCCACAGGGTCCACACCCATCCCTATGAGGACACTCACCCCGAAACACGACCCACACCACAGCAGATGTCCCGTGCGCTGCCGTGTGTCTGTGTGTGTGAGAGTGGGGAGTGGTAGTGCAGCGGTTCGATTCACCGCTTACGTCCGACACCAGTGATGATTATTTGAACCGGTCGACCTAGTCGAGGCCCAGGACAGGGCCCCCCTAGGTCGACTCAGCCTTAAATGAGCACCTGGTGCAGTGTCTAAACATTTCAACTAGGGAGACAAAGGCTGCCGGGCGTGGTGCTGGCTACCCACCACCTCGTGTGCCGTGTCAGCATTCGTAGGTGCTTGCTAAGAGCACTTGTGCCAACAGTCTGGTAAGGCTACACGGGGGATCTTTGCCTTTGCTTATGCACCCACGTGACGGATCCCTACCACGTCGATCTCGGTGTTGGAGTGTCCCATGTTGCACACGATCGCTCCTCCCTTGAGCCGCTCCATGTGCTCACGCCGCACCACGTGCTTGTTCCCTGCGCAGCGGCACCATCGACACCATCAGAGAGCACCACCGCTCAACCATGACCGCCACCAGTGCCATCGTTCGACACTCACCACCACCTCCACCGATCGACACTTACTGCCATCACCATCGCCACCGCCATCATCACTGCTCAACACTCACTGCAATCACCTCAAGTTTTAAGTTTTCAAGTTTCATTTATTAGGTATAGCCCTGTGAGCCATGCGGCTCTTAAGTCGGGTGCAACAAACAAAATATGAACAGAACATCTTAAAGCGACGACGCATAACAGAAACATCCTGGAATAAACCAGCAAATATTAAAAAAAACGTATTTAAACGCTGTGTGCAAACATCCCAATGTGGTGCAAGTCAACAATAAAAACCATAAGACAATTTAGATTAACCATTTGTTTTCCACCACCATCGCCACCGATGGACACTCACTGCCACCACCACCACACGTCACCCACTGCCACTATCACCACAAATCAACACTCACCGCCACCGCCGTCGTCATCATCATCATAACAACCGCCACCACCCACGCACACCGCAGGCACTCACCGGTGCAGGTGATGATAATGTCCACCAGACTTACCACCTCGCCCAGCTTCACCACTCGGAAACCGTCCATGCTGCACGCGCACGAGACCACGCATGCACCAGCGTGTAGCACAAGCGCGGGCGACGCTCCACCCCGGCTCCCCATGCCCTCGCCCAAACCTTAAGATTCCCTCTAGCCACTGGTGAGTGGGTGGGAGGCTTAGAGGTCAGAGCACTGAGCTGGGACGGCTCAGATGCTGTGTTAGGATGTGGGTCTACAGTGCAATGTAATATGGATGAGGAAGCCACTGGAGCTATGCACTGTTTTTTGTGTTTCATTTGTCCTTCCCCCCCCCAGCTCCGATTCGCAAAGTTGAACGTGCAGTACATACATTGCCACCTTGTAGTATAATACTAAAGACACATTAATGAAACGTTTACTTGAAGAAGTACAAGGCGTGTGTGTGTGTGTTTATAGATGTATCTTTAACAAATGGGACAGTGCTAGGCAGAGAAGAGGAAGTTGTTGAGCCTAAACGTGGACAGGAGAAGGGAGCCAACAGCATGGACAACTGTGGGGTGCCCCCCTCCTTCCTGGCTCCTGCCCCTCACCGACCCCCTTTGTCTTCCCAATGCAATGACACCTCATTGCTTTTCAGCCCCCCAGCTACGACCAGGGCCCTATCCCAGCCCATCCTGATCAATCCCTCTTCATTTACTGTCCTCAAAATTGCACCACCTACTTACAAACACATTCCTGCGGAGGGAGCTGGTCGGAACGTTGGGTTGTTCGGTCAATGGCCAGGGTCAACGGCGGCGTGGTGTATTCCGCAAATATGACCTCCCCACCAAGCCCCTCCCCACCCTCCCCATCCAGCCCCTCCCCACCCTCCCCTCTCCACCCAGCCCCACCCCTCCCATTTTTGGATAATCCCCTGTGGGCTGGTGTAACCAGGAGGTTCCTACCAGTATAACTTAATTCTTAATTTAAAATCGTTATCACCCTATGTGCAATTGTATAATCGCTTTAAAGCGCCTTGGTAGAAGGCACTTTATGAATTTTGATAGGCTAATAAGAATTCCATTGTGACGTCAGAGTTTTACAAGGTATATAAGCTGAAAAGACGTTTTTACTAAGTGCGGACTTTTTTCCCCATCGACCAGGGGTTTTGGGTTTTCAAGTGCAGAGTGCGGATGCTGGGGTCACCGATGACTGCGCACAACACCCCATAGGGTGGGTTTAAAATTTCATGTTGTTCAATTCCATTTCTGCGACTTCAAAACAAACAATACAATAATTGGTTTTATCGCCATTTGATAAACATGTCGACAGCAGGGCACGTGGGAGAGTGCAGTGGCCCCCTGGTGTGGACAAGGGGCCACTTGAAGGCATCTCAGAGGTAGTTCTGGGATATCACGTTCCGCGGAGTTGCAGACGGACACATGGTCTCGTGACATGATGCCAATAAAGCAAATTCGAAATTTGTTGGGCAAAAACGAGCTATTTTAAACGGCAATCGCTACATAAATTAAAGAATGTATTCATGTTCATTGAAACTAACACAGCATTACTAAAACATTACTAAACATTTAGTGTAACTAATAAACTAGGACAAAATTGTATCACCATATAAGCAAATATACCTTTATGTTAACAAACCTAAAATCATATCACAGAACATAATTTATTCAAATACATGAACCTTTAGGTATCACTTCCTACCACTTCCTGCTCTCTTGTGTGCGCGGATTGATGACATCACATCACCTAATTAAGGCCCAAGACTGGAGGACATTTTCACAATTCTGGCGACTGCCTGATGATGCTTATTGTAACTACCAGTGAAACGTTGAATGACTAAAGAGTTAAGCGTAGCGGATCACTCTGTCTAACATTATCAGTGCGCTGAAGTAGTAACACACGGGTTAATACATTTTCTCGCCCAAAAATCGATTGTGACTCAAAACGGGAAAAAACGATTCCCTGTGCGCTCACCACGCCTGCAGAGCACAGATGGGGTCGACCTCGGTGACGTACACGATGGAGCAGAGGCCCTTGAGCGCAGCGCAGCAGCCCTTGCCGACCTGTGGCCCCCACACACAAGCCACGTGGGGCACGGCAACGCCACGGCCGTCGTATATGCATCGCACCACGTATCTGCGCGAGAGCTTCGATCAACCGTAACGGCAACAATGGCACGTGCGTTTATTTCTGTGGCTCGTCGGAAGTGGCTGGGTGGCTGGAGGGGTCAAAGGGCTGAGCCTACACCGCTGAGATCCTGGGTTCGATGCAGGCAGTTGCCTGTGATTGGACCAGGTTCTCAAGTGTAGAGAGCTGGTGATCTTAGCTTGGTAACCAATGAGTGAACTGTTGCATAGAATTTGCTACTGCGCTTAATTTGTCATTCCTCTCATATGCAGACCAAGTGGGAAAGTGTTTTGCTGTACCGTGTGCGGACCAGACGTCACTCTAAGGGTTCTGTGAGGGTTCTCAGCGGTAGCTCTGTGATATCCGCTTCCATGGGCCATTCTCAAAGACAATAGGTTTCACTCCTCTGCGAAAGATGCGAATGGATTCTTCGCCTCATGACGACACACTGAAAATACGATCATAAAATTGCGGAATTCCCCAATAAAATTTTGGGCCGGCAGAATTGACGTTTGTGCGATAAATACCAACGGGTGCACGGGGCGATGCCCAGCGAGTGCCTGCCCGTTCGCTGGAGTGGCACTAGGCAAGTAATGATGCATCGATTCATTGAGTAAAGCTGATTCTAAAGCGTAGTACGTGTAGACACGTGTGTGTGCGAATCGATTGTTTCAAATGTATGCGAATCGCATGCTGCTGTTACATTTAGACCAACGGAGAGAACAAAACGGTTGCAAACAAGACGAGGGAATGAGAATACGGCTATAAAACAAGAATCGTTTCATCGCTGGAATCGCCGCAAGAATAGCTACAACTCGCGAACTCGCCGTGGAGGCCGATATGGTGTAAAGCAGCGTTCTTCATTGCAAGGTCACTGGTGGCCCCTGATGGCCTTTAGTGTGGCCCCTAACGTGCGGCCCCCGACAATACACAAAATGTGAAAACACCCCCCATCATCATCATCGTCATCGTGCTGCTGTCAAACCCACAATGGTTTCACATGTGTGGCGGTCCCTCACACTGATGATGTCTTATCGGTGAAAGTGCCCCCCCCCCCCTCTGAAAATGAGTGAAGAGCACCGGTGTAGACTGTCACGTGGCTAACTGGCACCTACCTCTCCGTAGCCACAAATGACAGCCTGCATCCCGCCCAGCATCACGTCGCACGAGCGCTTCAGCCTGCGGGCGCAGGGTTGGAGGGGGGAGAGGGGTGAGCGAGCGAGCCGATACGGGAACGCAGGACACCCACGCTGGGCAGGGTTGCGCGGACTCACACGGATCGGCCACAGCACCGTCTCATTCTTTTATATATTTTTTTCATTAATTTTCATCCCTTCCCTAGTTTTATTCACCAATCGCACTCTTGGCATCGCTTCGCCACCAGATTAAGGATCCATTCGGACCTCTCTCAGAGCATTGCGACACCCCCTCCCCCCACCTCCATGTTAGAGAACGGCACGCGGAAGTAGATGACACAGAACTACCTGTGAGACCCCTTCAAGTGCCGGCTCTGGGAGGACGTACCCGTCGAGCACAGTCTCGCGGCAGGTGTAGAGCGTGTCGAACTTGTGCTTGGTGACGGAGTCGTTGACGTTGATGGCCGGGATGGTCAGCTTGCCAGACTTCGACAGCTGATACAGCCTGCGCACAGCACGGCGCACAGCACGGCGCACAGCAAGTCACCGCTGCACCGCGTCGTGGTGCCTGAAGCCGTTCAGTTCCCAAAGAAGCTCCCAGCACGCGAAACGTCGGACATCACGCTGAACAACGCGTCTCAGCACAACCCGAGATCGCATCGGAGAGCAAATGAAGGACGCGCGGCCCCCCACCTCTTCCCGCTCGGCCCCCCACCTCTTCCCGCTCGGCCCCCCACCTCTCTCATTCGACCCCCCACCTATCCCATTCGGCCCCCACCTCTTCCCGCGAGGCCCCACCTCTCCCGCTCACCCCCACCTCTTCCGCGCGGCCCCCCACCTGTGCACGCCGGTCACGCTCTCCTCCACGACGCCCTTAAGCTGGCGGAACACGTTGGGGTGCTTGCGGTACATCCAGTGCGTCAGGTCCCCCCCGTCGTCCAGGATCTGGGGTCGGAGTCAAGCACAGGGCGGCACAGGCGGACGTGGGGCGCAGCGGTGGCGAGGCCTTAACCACCCCCACATCTCTCCGATTAGCACGGTTGGCGAGGTATGGTGCGAAAGAAGTTCAACATACAGACAGGTCGTGGGTTCGATCCCGACGCCGACGCCTCTATTTGGAGTCTTGCACATTCTCCCCGTGATCGTGTAGATTTTTTCCCCTCCACATTTAGAATCTGCATGCTTTTAGAGTATTTGGCTGCTATAAATTTCCACTTGATAAGCCACTTCCTTGGGCGATCACTTGTGTCCAGGTCGCTTCTGAAAAATTACCTACATAGCTCAGTCAGGCCTTACCTGGTAAAATAAAAAATAGTTTATAGTTTTAGAGTTTACAGGTGGACGTCACACGCCCACCCTGCCAACCGACTGCTGTGCGTGCGTGGTGGGTGAAGCTACTCCTAAGGCAGGCATCGAGTCATCAATTCATTAAATAACATTGATCCTTATACACTTCGCATCTACATTTCGATTTAAAGCTTTCGTGACTGCAGGGATTCATATTCTTGGATCTTTCGGTAAAGTCACGTAGAAGGGAAATAATAAAATTATAAAAATAAAACATAATAAAATTATCACGACGTCCTAATGGGACGCTGTCTTTCCGACAGCTCTGTTCTTCACCTGAGGACGGCTGCTTCTGTTGTGGCCGAAACGTCGTGATAATTTTATTATGTTTTATTTTCATTATTTTATTATTTCCCTTCTACGTGACTTTACCGAAAGATCCAAGAATACACTTGGCATCTGTCCACAGTAGTACCCTTTGTTTAACAAGGGGATGAAACACAGGCCCGTTGAGACGCGTGGCACGTTTTTGGGCCACCAACCCGGACAGACCCGGCTTAAATGAAGCCATTGTTGTGATGCTGTTGTTTATGATGAACCGGCTATGCTCCTGCTTATTACATAGAGGTGATAATTTCCTCTGGACAATGAAGCTCAATTGTTGGATCATCACTTCAAAGTGATTTTGCCATTAAATTGCTTTGCCTTAGAGTTGGTGAATTGCAGATACATCCACTCACCCATCCACCAAGTCACCCATCCACTCACTAACCCAGTAACCCTTATAACCGACTCACTCGCCCACCACCTTCACACACATATTTGTGGCAGTGTGAAGTAATATGGTTCATGCTTTCGTCACAGCCATACACAGGAGAGAGTATTTCGTTATATTGATTAGTTGGTGACAAGACTGCGTTGGCAGTTGTGCACGGGCACAATTAACAGCAACAAATATATTTCCATTCATAAATGACACAATGTGGCCTTAAAAAGAAAACGAATATAATAGTTGACGTTTCGGGCAACAGCCCTTGCTGATCTTGTCAAGGAGCATAAACCATCACGCAAACTCCGGTCATCCTCACAGCGGCTTTTGGCTAACCATCGAAGAAAGACGGTGCTCACCGCGTCGCGTGGCGCTTTCAGATGCGCTGCTTCCGCGGCCGTCTGGAACGCCTCTTTCTTTGGATATTAGGAAACCACTTGAGCTATGCACTTGTACATCTAAATTTAAAACGAATTTATTTAGAACTGCTTTTTGTGTTTAGTTTGTTGTTCTTCACCCGCACCTCCGATTAGCACGGTTGGCAACGTACGGTGCGATAGAAGTCCAACATGCACACATACAGGCAGAGTGCAGTAACAGAGTTTCTTTACAGAGAGAGAGGGGTGCAGAGAAAAGTCACCATGTTCGGTTTCCATCCGTCCGAGTACACGCAGCGCCCGATGCACCACCAGAAGTCCTCCTCTGACTCGCCCTTCCAGGCGAACACCGAGCACCCTGCAAACGAGCGGCGGGCACGGCGACTCCTCTACTTACGAACATTCGACTTACAAAGTTTCGGAGATGCGAACAAACCTGGTCCGTATGTCGAGTTGCCTGTTCGGACCGAGAGTCGTAAGTTCAACCACCGCGCAATTGATGGCGGTGGTTGTTCGGTGTCGTTACCCATAATTCCCAACATTTCTGCCTGGGCCGCCGCCATCGTTTGTTGTCGTTGTGTTGTCACTGTGCGGTTCACTACAACGTTCTCTGTGATTTCCACGAACATTATCAACCCCCATCATGTCTCAGAAGCGTGGCATCTACATCTGCAGAACGATAAGAACCAGTGGCACCGACACCTACAGGCGATTATACAACTTGTAAAGCCATTCCCCGTGTTTATTGTACACGCCGTACAACATGTTTGGAATCGACAGGAGTAACGTTGGATTTACGAACAAATCGACTTACGGACGGACCTCTGGAAGACTGGAACCTACGCCGTTCGTAAGTAGAGGAGTCCCTGTATGTTGAACTTCTTTCGCACCACACGTAGCCAACCGTTGCAGCCAGGGCTCAATTTCTCACTCAATAATTTTTCACCGTCGCTGGAATGCCGGAGATGGCACCTGACCAGGAGCCACAGCTGTGGTGAGAAGTTATTACTGGGCCTTGCGTGTAGCCGTAGATGCTACAGAGGTAATTACTTTGAGTGATACATTACTGAGGCTGACATACAATACGAGAGGGGATGGTGTGGCCAGGAAACGTGGCAGGTCAACCTTTGTCTCCCCAGCGCTGATGTTAACACGCTGCATTACGTTAATCACTCACCACTGATGTTCGCCATGGCCAGGAATAGAACTCGGGGTTTGTAAGAATGCGGTCTGGCAAAAACATGACGCCACCCCAGCTCCTCGTGCTGTCAGACGGTAACTTCGTGGTGTGTTATGAGCAATGCCATTGGGGGAGGGGGAAGGCTGACTTGAGCCAGCTGATTTCCCTCATGGCGAGCTCACATCCACGGAGACTATGGATGGGGGCGAGGGGCCTGGTGACCCTTCCACCTCGAATTTAAGGACCAAAAATCCAGGGAATTATAGCGCAAGTCACAACACACACACACAGATGCACCCGGACACACACACAGACACGCGTGCACACACAAAGATTTCCCGTGTTATCGTTGGTGGGAATGCACAAATGTTGCTAAACATTTAGGGTGCCACGGTGGCGGGATGTTAACTACCTCGCCTGCTATACAGGAGGTGTGAGTTCGATCCCTTCCCTGGCGCCTGCTGTATATTGGCAGTGCGCATGTCTCTCTCACCGTGGACGTGTGGGTTTTTCTCCGGGGCTTTCTGTTTTTCCCTCCACCTTTAGAAACGTGCGTATTTGGCTGCTATACTTTTCCACGTGATAAGCCACTTCGTTGAGCTGTCATTTGTGGCCAGGTGGCTTTTGAAAAAGAGCTACGTATCTCAGTGGGCCTTACCTGGTAAATACAGTAAAACTATTTTGAACTCCCTTTCCCGTGTGTCGATGAGGAGTAATACCCTGGCTCGCCAGGAGACGGCGGTACAGCAGAGTGCGTGGACTAATCTCCATCTGTTCCGTCTCCCTTCCCGTGGGCGTTGAGGAGCCCCATACCCTGGCTAGCCAGAAGGCAGGTGCAGCAAAAATGTGAACTCCACCTGTGCCGTCTGTATGGCATAGAGCGTTTCACCCCCCATGCAAGGATTTCCTCCGGGTATTCTGGTTTCCGCCCCCATGTAAGCACTCATTAATTGGCCGATAACACCTCAATATATCTAGAGGACCGCAGAGCTTGGGCAATTGCTGTTGGCACCGCCTCACCGCGTGGTTGCTGCTGCCTTCCTGCTCGTCTGTGGTTCCTCCTCGCGCCTCTGAGTCGTTCTCTCTCTCTCTACGAGAGCTACGAGCGAGCGGTGTGCGGGTGTGGCAGTAGTGGCGCGCTACAAGTGGGCATTATTATTATTCTTCTTTTTGTTGAAACACATGGACACACGCGCACGTGCGTACCGGCCTCAGCCAGTGCAGCGGCCACGTCGTTGTGCGTGGAGTAGATGTTGCACGCAGCCCAGCGACACTCGGCTCCGAGGTCGCACAGCGTCTCAATCAGCACCTGTACACGCAACGCCCACCTCGTTACTGCCAGCCCCCCCCCCCACAGATCCCCCCCCAGCCCTCCGCCCACCTCCACCCCCTCTTCAGTACAAGCTGCCCCTACACCTATGCTCCTCGTCGCCGTTGTTAGCTTCTAATGTTCCATCCACTCGCAGGTTAAGTGCATGTGGTCGCGTGGATTTTTTAATCCTGGTCCGCTGGTTTTTCCCTCCACTTTTAGAATCCACGTCATGCGTTTAAAGTATTTGGCTGCTAAACATTTCCACATAATGATAAGCCACTTCGTTGAGCTATACATTTTAGGCAGGTTGCTTCTTACCTGGTAAAATATAAAAAGTTTAATAAATAGCGCGCCACGTTGCGATTCCCGCTCACGACGCATCAGTGACGAATACCTGAATTGGTCCCCCGGGTTCTCCCCTAGGTCGACTCGGCCTCAAATGACTCCCTGGTTCAATGTGTAAACATCAGCACTGGGGGGAGACAAAGGCGACCGGGCCGGGTGGGGGGGGGGTGGGGGGGCGCTGCTAAGGGCTCGTACCGCGGTGTGCGCCGTGACGTGCGTGCAGCCCACGATGCGCGCCCCGGCGAGAGGCCGGTCCCGCTCCGCTCTCTTCCTCAGCGCCATGAGCGCCGGCATGTCTGCGGGGACAGAGGGCAGTGCGAACGTGACCTTGGGAGCCACGGCCAATAGCTCGACTCGCGCCGTTGTGTTGCCACTGCAATCCTCACGCGTCTGGAACTAATTTTTTCCTTTGTATAAAATTTGTGTTTGTAAATATATTTTTAAGTGATTTGGCGAAACTTTGCACTCCTAGCGTGTTTTGTGTTGTTTATTGTTGTAACGTTCAAAATAGAAACATGGTTTGGTGGGGGGGGGCAGAGCTTTGTGACGTCATATTTGAGGGGGGTCTGACTTTTTGTGACGCCGTGTAACGAGCGGGGGGGGGGGGGTTCAAAAATAATACAAAATCGCGTGACGTCATTTATGGACGACCCCTTTATAGATCATCGGATTCCTCCTACAGTATTAATATTCCGATTGTGATCCATGAAAGGTGGATACACTCCCACAGGTCAATCCGCACCTTGACACCGGCCTATCCCACCAGGACCTAGGCAGTGCCGCGTACCCCACGCATGCGATGTATGTTGAACTTCTTTCGCACCGTACGTAGCCGACCGTGGTAATCGGAGGTGCGGGCTTCGTGTGCACGGGTGTACCCACCCTGCTGCGCGATGCTGATTTCTCGTCGTCCCAGCTCTGCGCGACTCGCGTCCTTCACGCAGTAATCATCGTCCCCCGCCGTCTCCCGGGGCGACACCCCCTCCTCATCCGAGCTATCTGCAGCCACACACACACACACGTGAACACACACACGTGAACACACACACACACGTGAACACACACGCGTGAACACACACACACACGTGAACACACACACACACGTGAACACACACACACACGTGAACACACACACACACCCCGTATAGCCTACTTAGACCATGCTGTTAGAGAGGACCTAAGAAGGCCGCCACGGTCCGTCAAGGGATGGTGTGGCCACCACCACCACCACAGTCGGCCGCATGTTTCTCTCCAAAATGCTGATGTTTTAAAACTTCACCTGGCACTCATTTAGTCGAACTAGGGGAAGCCCACGAATGGTTCAGATGTCATTCACCACTCACGTTGATCGTTGTATTATAATCGAAAGCAGGTCTCCATGTTTGATAGCGCAGTGTGCTAACCGCTATGCCACCACTCCCCCAACAATGCACACGCGGTTACACAGACATGTGTGAACACACGCGTGAACGTACGGGTGGACACGCAGATCTCCTGCCCGGTCATCCTCGCAGTGGTTTTTTACTGGCCATCGAACGAACAGGGTCACTGCATTGTGCACTTTCAGATGTGCTTTTGCGGCCGTCTGGAACGCTCTTTCCTTCCGATACTAGGAAGCCACTGAAGCTATGCACTTTGAAATCGATATTGAAAACAAATTTCTTTCGAACCGCTTTTTGTGTTTTAGTTTCTCGCCCGTTTCCCCACACCTCCGATTTGCGCGGTTGGCTACGTACGGTCCTAAAGAGGTTCAACACATGGTACGTACATACAGCCGGTGGCCAGGTTTCACGAGTGAGCGGCAGCAAAAATGTGGCAAACCGACGTGGTGGTTAACGAGGTGCCAGGGAAGAGGCCGACAGCTGAGCCCACGGTCGGGCCTCATTGCTTCGCACTGCCACGGCCACAGCGGGTGACGGTCGTGGACCGCGTGAGAACGTCCGGCGAATGCTGCGATTAGCTGAGCCACACGCGGAGAGTCAAGGACGCTCCACAGTGCCACCGTGATGAACGATTCCAAACAGTGGCCTCGGCAGGAGAACGAGTGGCTCAAAAGGTTGCGAGTTCAAATCCTGTGCAGGGGGTTGACTCGGCCTATCATCCCGCCGGGGTCGATAACAATGGGTATCATTTTGTGTTGGGGGAGGGGGGGGTCAACGGTGGTTGTCCCATGGATAGTCGTATCCCCACCATAGGAATGTGGAATTTCCACCACTGGCTCAGGGCTGTAAAAAAGAGAGATGAGCCCCGCAAGAAATCACTTTGTATTTTTTTTTGCGAATATCCGTCCACTGTTCATTCATTCCCTGGAACCATCTCTGAGATTAACTAAGACACTTAATGTCGCACTCCTAATACGTCGCTATTCCTCCATACGGCACCCCTCGCTCCTGAGTGCTCTCGCACGGACACTGCGTTCTCCCCACACAGCTGGGCAACAGACCCGTGAAGGGTGAACTTTACCACAATGCGACAACAGCATTACCACTGCACTCCATCGCGCGCACACAGCGCACACATTCCAACGCAGTTAACCAGGGTCATTTACGCGTCTCAGCCATCATTAAATCCATGTCGCTTGCGCTATTAAGCGTTATTACTGCTGCATTCGGGGGGAGGGAGGGAGGGGGCGGGCGGGCGACCTCGTGACCTTCACGGAACAGCAGTGGTGATGGCCCGGGCACTCAGCTCACTGCCCCCCCCGCACCCACCTACCCGCGTCTAATGGGTCCGCGTGCATTTTATGGAGCGGGAATCAAGAAGTTGTGGCTGTTAATTGCTACTCAAGCCGCAGGCAGCGACGATAAGAATGCTGCCACTAATCACATGGGCCCCCTCCTTAAACCGGTCTGTATTACACCAGATGTTAAGCTCCTTGGCCGGTGTCGTAGAAAACAAGCGGTCCCCCACTCCACCCGAGCCACGGAGAATGCATATAAGAGGGCCTCGGTTAGTTTCTCAATGCCCCAGGCCACACACACACACACTCTCTCTCTCGGGTCCCATGGACAGATGTTCATTCTTTTATCCATGATACTTCACCCACCTACGAATGTCGTGCCCTACATTGACAATTAGTCCCTCTCGCTTGGCTGTGGCCTCTCTAAATCTGGTGAATTTACCATCAAGAATTTTAACTCTCATGCTGGATCTTAGCTACAGCCACATTTTCAACTGTCACTTTGATTGAACAACTGTGAATCTGCGAGAGTATTTTATCACTTGTTTATATACGTTAACGATTGCGGTGTAATTTATTTAAGCATTAACAATTTTCTTGCCTTGTTTAATTGATGTATGATTGTTTAATATCTCAGACCATGTAACTTCCTCTGTCATCCATAACAGAGGGTTTTTTGGGTTAGATCGCGTAAATATATAAATGTGTCGTTAAACCCGCCACCACCCGACACAGCCAACTAGTAAGGGTTGTCACGCAAACAGAACGTGCCAATTCGTCACTAGTACAGCACACCGGTGTGTTGGAGAGCCAAGTGACAACATTTACAATCTGAGTACGACGTTTAGCAGCACTGGCCCCCCAAAAGCCCCGTGAAGGCTATTCCGGGGGGGTCTTCGTCTCGTGTCCGTGCTGTGCCTCTCTTCACGTGCAACGCATCTCTGTGGGGCGCACGTCGTCATCGCCGTCATCAATGTCGTCATCGTCGTCGTCATCGTCGTCGTCATTGTCGTCATCGATGTCGTCATCAATGTCGTCATCAACGTCGTCATCATCGTCATCATCGTCGTCATCGTTGTCATCAATGTTGTCATCGTCGTCGTCATAGTCGTCGTCATAGTCGTCATCAATGTCGTCATAGTCGTCATCGTCGTCATCATCGTCGTCATCAATGTCGTCATCATCGTCGTCATCAATGTCGTCATAGTCGTCGTCGTCATCAACGTCGTCGGCGTCTGTGCGAGCGCATGCACCCGGCGTCGTGGCGTCGTCGTGTCGCGCGCGTGCTGCTGATGAGCGCTAACCTAGGGCGAAGCTGTCGTACGAGCCCGTGCGCGACCGCGAGCGAGGCCGTCGGATGCTGCGTTCGAAGCGAGCCTGGTGATCCTCCTGTGGGGGGTCCTGTGTCGATGACAAGAGCAAAACAAGCGGGACACGCGGCTCCTCTGTCGTTCTTCTACAAAGGCGGTCGGGCGTGGTGCTGGCCGCCCACCCCCTCGTGTGTGCCATGCCGGTCTTCTTAGGTGCTCGCTAACAGCACTTGCCCCAATAGTGTCCAGGCTATACGGGGGACCTTTGTGACACGCTATGCAGGTGGTACCTGCCCTACCACGAACCTCACACGTTCATTCCTCCAGCCACGTCGAGCACCTTGACAAACGCTGTTTCGTCTCATCCGCACTCTTGTTCAACCCCCCTCCCCCCAAAAAAACACCGAAGATCACACAAACAGCGCACGAACTCACTCACCTACGCTCACCAGGCTTCGTCCGCTCCCTCAATCACTTCACCTCACTCACCTTCACCTCTGTGTCCTCCCCTCGCACCGCCTCACCTGGGAATTCCTTCCCCATCAGCTCTGTTTTCCCCCCCAAGTACAATAACAACTCGGCTCTAATTAAAGATGCGCGTTGGACTCTTTTACCTCTTAAGACTTCGACAGTGGAATTGTCTGGCTGGCCGCTTTGCCCAGCAACTGCGTTAAAATGATATCGTTAAGACAACCCCCAACACAAATATCCCCCGTGTAGCCTTAACAGATTGTCGGGGAAGTGGGTCGGAGGGCAACACCACGCCCGGCCGTCTTTGTCTCCCCAGTGGCGATGTTTACACACCACGCTAGGTACTAATTTCAGGCTGAATAGACCTAGGGGAGGCCCATGATCGGTTCAGCAGGAATCGAACTCAGGTCGCCAAGTTCGCAGCGCCGCTAACCACTACACTACCACTCCCCAACACACACAGACACCCAACACACACACACACCTCAACACAACCGTCATTCGCCACGAAGTGGCGGTGACATCACCACGGCGCTTGTGCCAGGCTATGTGCATGTTGAGGCCACGTGAACGCCCGCTGGCAGTTCACGGGGCAGACCGAGGTGCCACGGGTCGACTGACTGAGACGACTGGCTGATGCACCACCTGTGCCCCCGACTGTGCCAACTTGCTGTGCTTTAGCCACCCGGCGCTCCGCTCGTTGTTGTGAGCGTCGCTCCTCCGCCCTACGTTGTTGTTGGAGGGTGACTGCCTCCAACTGCCCAGTAGCGTCCTTCACGAGCCTCCTCCACAGAGGCCGATCTTGACACCGCTGGTACCAGTCATCGGCAAGTCCACTCAGCTCCACGTCCTCCTGTACCACATCACTCCATCTCTTCTCTAGCCCGTGCCGCGCCCGTTTAGCCCCCACACAGACTCTCCAACACACACATGCGAGTGATTCACGACCACACGGCTATGCAGGCGAAATGCTGTCGTGCCACAGGACGCAATTTGAAAGCGCACGTGTGACAGGCTGTGGGGAGCGGTGGCGCAACGGTTAGCGCGATGCGCTCTGAATCCCCGCTCACGGCCAATACCTGTAATACTGCTTATCTGAACCGGTCCTGGGCCTCCACAGCCTCAATTGAGTACCCGGTACAGTGGTGTGCAAACATCGCCACTGGGGAGACAAAGGCGACCGGGCGTTGTGCTGTCCACCCACCCCCTCGTGTGACATGCCGGCCTTCAAAGGTGCTCGCTAACAGCACTTGCCCCAATAGTATGTTCCAGGCTATACGGGGGATCTTTGTCTTTGTGACAGTGTTTGCCGGTGGTACCTGCTTGAGAGATGTGTGGTTGCCCTGGCTGGAGGGGTTCTTGCTGATGGACGTCATCGTAGAAGTCACTCCTCACGATACCGCAGGTCTCCAGGCCGTGCCAGAACCACTTGCACTCACCCCCACCGACACTCACCCCCACCGGCCCTCACCGTGCCACTGTGATTCGCACACCCCTATCACTTGCTCACCGAGTAACTTTTTGCTCACTCCGGCTCACCGGCTTCAATATAGCCACCGGCTCACTGTGGCTCACTGACCTTGGCTTACTATTCTGATCTCTGGCTCGTCTATGCTGTCTCACCGATCTGTGAGTCTAGGGCTCACTACAACCGTGATTGTGTGGCTCACCAAGTGCAATGCTCGTCGCTGGCTTGAACAAGCTAGGGGTCACTGGCTCACCGGGGTGTCGCTCTAGCTCAACAAACTATCACTGGCAGACTCTGGTTCACGAAGTTCAATGTTGCTTTCTGGCTCACTGGGCGGTGAGTCACTGCGATTCACCGTCGCTCGCTGACCTCTGCTTACTGTTCTTAGCTCTGGTTCACTAAATATTATGATGCGCACTCTGGCTCACTGAGATGCATCATTCTGGCTCACTGTGGCTCACTGCGCTCATCACAGCCCCACTACCCCTGCCCTCGGGGGTCGCTGAGTGGCGCCTGGCTGCCGTCCGCTGGGGTTTTGTGATCTCCGGAGGGCGTGTCCCAAATCCTTTACGGACAAGGATGTAATGTTTAAACCAGTTATTACAACAACATTAGGTCTGTGTCATGAAAAGAGATTAAACCACTCAGGACAGAGTCAATAGCTGCTGCACTCTGTAGGACCAGAGCTGACTGGTTTTCGGTGTGCGTGCATGCACGCGTGCCAGCGAGCACCCTTTCGCGTGAGTCTGTAAGAATTAGTACAAAGTGTGTGAATGTTCCTTTGGGGCACTCGGGAGGCGAGTCGACACTTGGGCAAGGTGAAGCAAATTCACCTCCACGAAACGCGAAATTAACGCCTCGCACACACGTACACACGCTTTCCTAGGCGCTCAGTCAAGAGAAGCCGCCCGTATGCCAACTCATTACACACAGCATTGGTGTTTCTTCTTTGTATGTATGTTGAATTTCTTTCACCGACATGACGTGATGAAGACATTTCCATTCTGAACCCTTGCAATGAATGTGCAGTTGCACTACTCGGGAATTCCCCAAGAAGAATACATCATAGAACTATACTCTTTGGTTCTTTCGGTAAAGTCACGTAGGTGAAAATTAAATAAAAAATTACTTTTGTATTTATATTTTTATATTTCTTTAATTTTCACCTACGTGACTTTATCGAAAGAACCAAAGAGTATGGATCCTTGCAGTCACGAAAACTTCAAATCTATAATCATAGAACTACTTCATAAGTCACATGAATAGGCCTCTTTATATCAACACTGGGAGTAAAAATGTGTAATGCTCTGCCAAAGAGTGTTCACCAACTGCCCAGGGTATTGAAACATCGCTGCAAGGGAGGGTGGCCGCTGGTCGAGACTAACGACAGAGCGGAAGCCAAAGGAGAGAACGCGTCCTCCACAGTAGCGGAGCAAAGCATTTGGTTCATGTGCAGGGGCTAGGATTCTTGCATTGCGAAACTCTTGAGAGATAGAGTTGGATCTATATCTTAATTTTCGTGACTGCAATGATCCATACTCTTTAAAGAACCAAAGAGATGGAGTTGGCTTCAGGAAGCCTTCATCCAGCAGTGGATAATCAATAAAAATGATTATTCATCACATATCAAACTAAAATTATTAATTCCCAAAACTGGAATTTTCCCAAATGAAGTTTAAACCAAATAAAACACAAGTATTTTACTTAGTTATTTGTGCAGTCATCGGTGACTATACAGAGACCAGCAGGGCATTGCTTTGGTTTAAATACAAGACAAAGGCTATTCTCCTTTCTCAAACAACCTTTCAGAAACAAAATAATGAGAAACACTTCAATTACATCGGCCCCTTTAGTTTTCCTCACACCAGCATCGCGCTCCTCTTTATGTAACGACGCAACAAACCACACCACGGGCGTGCTCTCTGGAAACGGCGCAAGGTTTATTGATGGCGGGTTGGCATTCAACCCTGCTGGCCGATTCACAGGTAAAATCTGTCGCTAACGGCGACAAGGATGTTACATAAAACGTCTTGCGTGAGCCACGACCAGGTGGGGCGTGTCTCAGGGCAGGCCCGGCATCTCCTCGTCAAACTTGGATCGATAGGCAGCCCGCTTGGCTGGGAACAGCAGCTGCCAGTGGAAAAACACAAAGACAAAAATCCCCCATACAGCCTGAACAGACTTTTGGGCCAAGTACTGTTAGAGAGCACCTATGAAACCGGGCACGGTACACGAGGGGATGGGTGGCCAGCACCACGCCCGACCGCCTCTGTCTCCCTAGTGGAGATATTTACACATCACACCAGGTACAACATATGACGTGACACCCATAGCACAAATAGAAATGTGGAAGTAAAGTACAAGGAAATAAAAAAACATGAGGAGGGATTGTAAGAGGATGAAAGTTTTAATTTGAGATATACACACAAAGACGAAGATCCTCCAGTATAGCCTTACAGACCGTTGGGGCAAGTGCTGTTAGCGAGCACCTATGAAGGCTGGAACAGCACACGAGGGGGTGGTTAGCACCACGCCCGGCCGCCTTTGTCTCCCTAATGGTGATGTTTACACACCTCACCAGTTACTTATTTGAGGCCGAGTCGACCGAGGGGAGGCCCAGGACCAGTTCAAATAATCTTCACTGGTGTTGGCCGTGAGCGGGAATCGAACTCGGGTTGCTGGGTTCGTAGCGCAGCGCGCTAACCATTGCACTTGCACTACTTGCCACATCTTTAAAGGAATTGTGAGCACACGCAATACGGCGTGGTTAAACCCAGGATGGATCGTAGTCAGGCCAGCCTGAATGTTTCTAACCCATGCAGATGTTCCATTAGGGGGATCCAAGTTTCACAGGAATTGAGAAGGGAGGGCATGACTGTGGCCGAGAAGACCCGCAGCTTCGTATGTAGTTTTTACACAGCTTTAAGCAGCCAATGAAAAGATAATGCTGCCCGACTGATGCGGAGCGAGACATCTGCTATCAAACCAGTGCTGGCAATTAGCACGTTGCCCAGGTATGGAAACTTATCCACTCTCTCCACAACTTATACATCACCAGTTGGGGTATTGAGTGGGTGGAGTGTTTGATAACACAAAATACCCAGGCAGGTGGCTTAGTTTTCGTGGGGCTGACAGTAAAGCTCCACCTCTTCGTAGTACGTTCCAGGTCAAGCAGCAGTGCCCCTAACTCCTTCTCTGAGTGAGCAGCAATCGCCAGATCATCAGCATTCATAACATAGTTGACCAATTGGGAGCCATCCCTCAACCGCACCTGGGCATCGATCAGCCTCCCATTGTATCTGTACCAGATGGAAATTCCTCCGGTACAGCGATGAAACTACGTGGTCGAAAATGATGTTCAATAATGCTAGAGGACATCCCTGTTGCAACCCAAGGTGAACAGGGAATGGCTGTAACTCCCAGCTACGTAGCTTTACCCAGGCCTGCCCACCATCATGAAGGTCCTTAATTATTGTAAGCAGAGTCAGGGACTCCGAAAGCACGGACACATACACATGGACACGCACAATGAACATGCAGACAGACACATATGGACATGAACATGCACACAAGAACACAGGCACAAATGAACACAAAAGTACAAAGATCTCCCATTTAGCCTTAACAGACTGTAGGGGCAAGTGCTGTTAGCGAGCACCTATGAAGGCCGGCACGACACACGAGGGGGTGGGTGGCCAACACCACGCCCGGCCGCCTTTGTCTCCCTAGTGACGGTGTTTACACATCGCACCAGGTCCTCATTTGAGGCTAAGTCGACCTAGGGGAGGTCCGGGACCGGTTCAGATAATCGTCACATAAACACAGACACCAGACAGAGGCACACATAACTACCGTCATCTCAGACCCATGATGCCCACGACTCCTCCTGCCCAGTCGACGTTGTACAGTGTTCTCAGCCATCCAATTAATCCACCATGGGTGTGGTGCTCAGGTGAGCTAAACACTGAGCATTGCGACACTCCCGTGAAATTACTGAATGTCGACACACGCTTACACAAGCACACCCAGGCTACAGACATGACTACTCACAGACGTGAAAGCTCGTGCATAAAGCACACAAGAAGTGGCGACAGAATACACAACCAATGAAAATAAAGGCAACTGTTTGCACAGGAGAGCCTCGCAGAGTCTCAAGGCGTATTTTTCAGGAGGTCTGCTGTATTTAGATGATGGGGCAATCCCATTCATGACTTATAAGAGTGATGCGGGGCGGAGCAGGGGCACAGTGGTCCGTGCACTGTGCCACGGCCACCCGAGTTCAATTCCTGTCCACGGCTAACATCAGTGGCGGGTGGTATCTGAACCACCCCTGGGTGCTCACTCCCTCTTCACCAACCCGCACTGAGCCTGCCTGATAAAGGCTGGTCGAACAGCACCCATGACTCATGCAAAGCAAGGAGGCGCCATGGTAGCGAGATGTTAACTACCTTGCCTGGTATAAAGGAGGTCGTGGGTTCACTCCCAACCCTGACGCCTGCTGTTTATTTGCAGTTTGCATGTTCTCCCCGTGATCGTGTGGTTTTTTTCTCCGGGTCCTCCGTTTTTTTCCCTCCAAGATTTTGAAACATGCGCTTGGAGTATTTGGCTGCTATAAATTTCCACGCAATAAGCCACTTAATTTGTGGCCAGGTCGATTCTGAAAGAAATCTATATAGCTCAGTGGGCCTTACCTGGGAAACTACAAATAGTTGGAACGTAGGAAGGCCTTCAACCTAACCCAGGGACGCGCGCGTGAGATGGGATGCAGCTCTCACCTCGTGGTGCACGTAGGAGTCGCAGGAGTAACACCAAGCGGACAAGTCCGCGAAGCTTAGCACGAGCGCGTGTCCGCTCTTCTCGCTGTGCTGCAGCATGTGCCCGCGGACGTACCTCCCGCAATATGCCTACAATGTGCCAACCCGCACAGCGCACGCACGGTCGTTACTGATGGCTACTGCATTCACTGCGATCTTCAACCCTTGACTTAATTCATGTGGATCGTTACAAATGGTAAATTCTCCGCAGCAATTCAATTAATCGTCACGATCCAGGGCCACGATTTGATTCAAGAATCAATCTTTATTTGTCTCGTCTTGTTCATCTCACATGTATTGATTGCTCTGTTAGACAAAATAGGGCATCATTTGTGTTATCGACAAATGTGTTCGAGTTATCAGTCTTGTTTCATGGGACCTCCTTTGCCAGTACCAAAATATGAGAAGAGGTTTTCCCCTTTTTTCTGGCAAAAAAACAAGTGTTGAGATGTAAAAACACCAAACTGAAACCTTTTACAAGGAAACATGTCTGCATTAATCACAATACTTGTGATCAGAATGCAAACAAAAAACATATTCTGATAATATATGCATTGTCTTTGACAGCTTTCTTTTGAGCCTAGTCTCAAAACGGTGTTAGACCAGAGGACGCCGCCAAAAGGCGTACAGCACAAAGAGAGCCCTCTGCAGCAGGGCACAAGGGAAGCATTGATATTGAAATCAACTACGCGATGCATCCGTTACGCCCCTAAGGTGCGTACGGCGACGGGTTTTTTTTTTGCAAGCGCGTCGTAACGCTCCGGCGGGCGCGCGACACTGCACCTCATAGCAGACGAGGCACAGCCAGTTCTCCGACGAGTCCCCGCAATCGACGCACGGCGAGGAGGGATTCACGACCCCGCCGGGGATGGCCGTCACGGCATCCAGGTGGGGACACCACGACAGCGGCTTCACCGCGTAGCACAGCGACGGGGGCTGAGGGCAGTCAACAAAAAGCCGTGTCCGGTCAGCGGTCGCAGCCAGTGTGGGGTGGTATTTAATACACGTAGAATTCTAATACCTGGGGACGGAATACTATATATTTGAACCCCCTTCCCCTGTGATGGTTTAACCCCCCCCACCCACAGCCCCTGAGGTCAGAACACTCTTTACCCTATAATAGTATCTTTACCCTGGGGTTCAAATAATATATAGGATTCTGACCAGAGGGGTTCATTTTCCATAGGGGGGAGTCAAAGTACGATAACAGAATTTGTACACAAGGGTTCAAGACGAAATTATAACTTTGACTGTGGAGATTAAATTACATGACATCACATTATCTCACACCGGCTGTGTTACTCGCCGCTAGGCTTTAGTTTACGCAGAGCTGCCGAAATATGTTTGGAGGCTCGGTGAAAAATACCAGGTCAGGTCCCCACTGAGTCCACCTCAGCCCTTTCTGAGGCGCCCAAGGGCCTTCGTATAACATGAAGAGTTGCACTGCCCACGTGAGAGATGAAAATATATAATTTGATATCATGGCATTATACCTCTAGCACAATCCAGACAAAACTGTAGAAAAATATATTTAAGTTGACTACAAGAAATATTGCAATTTTTATTGACTTAAGAGGGACGCAATGTTATTGCGAGCACGTAAATCTTAATGATAAAATAACTTCCATGTGTGTGAGAAGTGAAGCTGGCGCTTAAACAGGGCGTGGGGTATTACTCACCGTCCAGCCGCTGGCCTCCGCCAAACCCACGTCATCTTCATGTATTCCGGAGGCCACTTCATCCTTCCCGGGTATAGCACACGGTCCTCCAGTCTCACCGCCACACGCAGCCTCACTCTCACCACACACGGCCTCACTCTCGCCGCACACAGCCTCGCCGCCACACACAGCCCGACTGCTCTCACCACGCACAGCCTCGCCACCATGCAGAGCCTCGCTCTCACACACTCCTGTACGATCGCTCTTGCTCCCATCCTCGTGGATGCCTCCGTGCGGTGACGACGCGTCCTGATTCGCGCACACCAACGACACGCCAGGGATTCAGTGTTCATCAAATGAGTCGCCCGGTTTGCGGTGCGTCAAGGCTCCGCTCCGTGGCATGAGCAGTCTGCATTTGTACATGGTGAACTGTGACCGGTGCCAAGCTCAGCGCTCTAACCCCTGAGCCGTCACGTGCGGGTGATATGAATCATCGGACGCTTGCAGCATGTAACACCTCTAAATATGTATTTCAGCAGAGAAGATTGGTAATCGTAGAAAGGGTAGAACATGGTGTGTTGTGATTAGAGCAGTTCTGGGAAACCCTGCTCGTCGTACACATTTTAAGAAGAACGATAAAGACGCACACGGAAGGAGGCGCATACCATGGGCGAGTCTTCTTCCTGACCCTGCCGCATGCCATCAGAGAGTCGCGTCTTGGGTCTGGCCCCACCCACCGCTGCGCCATCCAAGCGAGACCCCACTCCAGCAGACAACCCCATGCCGTCCGACGGAGCAAGGCCATTCTTGGCGGTGCAGACGTGCGGAGGCTGCCCGTCACTACTTCCTGTGTGCTCAGCTTTCGAGCCCAGACCAGGCGCCCAAGAGGCCATTGCCTCCGCCAGTTCATCCACGGATGCCGCTGTCCCAGCCGCTGCTGCCGAAGACTGTTCAGGCGGTACCCGCGGTCGCAGAGGGGGCAGTACTGGGCTATCTGCAGCAATCGGTGTCAGAGGATCTTGTGGGGTGTTCACTCCGCTCACCCTGCTGCCCGCGGGGGTCGACGTAGACACGCTCGCAGTGCCCGCGATTGTCGGTGGGGAAAGCGGCGTAGAAACGTCAGGGCTGTCCACGGCACGAGGCGGGCTACCGCTGAGGCTCCGGATCGACGCGCAACCCCCAGGGCTGACCGTGGTGTCCTGCGGGCTGCTCGCGGAACGTGGCGTCGACGTAGGACCCACGGGGCTGTCCGCCGTGAAATACGAGTTGTCCGTGAAATCGCTCGCCGAGTTTGAACTCCCGAGGCTCCCCGTGTCGCCGAGCGAGCTGCCCGTGAAGCTGTGGGACGCGGAGCTCCGTGCGCTGTCGTCGGCGGCGGGGTGCTGCTTGTCGAGGTGCACCTCGTGCGCGTGCACGGCCGCGGGTGTCAGGGTCGAGAGGTCGTCCCCACGCTGGCCATCCTCGGGGGAAGCCTCGGTGAGTGGCACTGCCAGGTAGGGAGGGCGAAATGCACTTGAATGAGAAACCAGGAGCACTTTTGACAATAAGGGCAACCCCAAAAACTGCAACGGCAAACTTCAGACGTACGGATGTACGCATGTACGTATCTTGGACTTATTTCGCACCGTACGTAGCCAACCTTGCTAATTGGAGGTGCGGGCGAAGGACCCATTAGCACGAATATGTCTGCACGAAGCACGTACCTGGTATGCGCAGGTTGTGCCAGAGCGGGCTGTGCGTGTGCAGGACGCTGCTGAGCACCCTCTCGGCGCCCGCTTGGGGCGGCTCCAGCGGCCCGAGGGCCAACGTGGGGTCTCCCAGCAGCGTGCGGGTGCACATGGCCATGCACTCGGCAATCGTGGTGAGGTTGTACCCCCCCTGCGGCGCGTCACGCACACGACGCCAAGTTAATGGTATGACGCAGGGATGGCGTGTGTGCATGTTAATGGTGTGAGTGAATTAATGGTGTGATGCGGTGATGGCATGTGTGTGTGGATGGTGTAGGTGTGTTTACGGTGTGTGTTAATGGTGTGACGTGGTGATGATGTGGCTGCGTGGATGGTGTAGGTATGTTGATGGCATGGGTGAGTTTGATGCTTTGGGTGTTCTGATCCAAACATTGGATTGTTATTGAAAGGATGTTTGTTGATGTTGTGGTGTGCTGATGAAATCTGTTGATGATGGTCTAATATTAAAGGTGTGTTGATAGCTGCTCACTGTGTGTTCGGTGTGTCGATTGGGTGTTTCCCTGGCTTTATTTTTTTCACAGAATATTTTCCAGGTTTCTGGTAAGACTGGAGTAGATGGCACATGGCTAGTGGTGAACGGTACGGTGGATGGGGTATGTCAGTTGCCAAAATATTTTTTTCTAGGTTACTAACACCAGACAAACCAGGATGAAATTAATCCCAGGGTGTTTCCATTGTTGGTGAAGGTGTGATGATGGTAAGTGTGCTGACAAAATGTGATGGTGCGGGTGTTCCGATCACGTTGTCGGTGAAGGCGAGTTGATGACAGGGTACCCGCGCCACACTACATTACCTCCAGGAAGAGAAGGACCCGCCCGTTAGCCAACCCCAGCAGCATGTGCGTCATGTGCGCGTAGCAATCCGGGGTCACCATGCAGAGGCCCAGAGGGTCGCCCTGTGCCGCGTCGAATCCCGCCGACACCAGCACCAGCTCGGGGTCGAACTGCACACGCACGCACATACACCCAAGTGCAAGAGATCGCAGACGGATTGGCGTGTGGGCACATGTGAGAATGGCGATGCGAAAACCGGATATAAAAAAAAGAATGCAGACTAAAACTCAAAAGGCCATGCACAGTTGTGCAAAAAGGCACACAATTTAGAAGGTGTAGCAGTGCACTAGACAGCCAAGTGATAGCCCTACCCCTAGCAAACCAGCCAATGGTACTAAACTCACATTATTATTTTTCGCTCCTGTCAAATATCACTACAGCTCATGGTATTCTCCATTCACAATCTCCTCCCTTTACCAAGAACCAGGACCGTTGCTGCCAGGCGCTGTTTTCCTCCGCCGTCTGGAAAGCCATCCCGCTGCACATTCACAGCAATCAATCTACATCTACTTTCAGAGAAACGTGGTTTTCGAGTGATTCTGACCTTGGCCCTATGCCTGAGTGACTGGCATTATGTCCATGAAATATTATGAGCGTCATGAATTGCATTAGTAGCATTTAAACCCTAACCACACCAACCAACCAAGCAAGCACTAGCCCTACCGCTAACCTTATCCAAGCCGGCAACCAGCCACTATACCAGCCCTCCAAATGGTCCTAACCCTACCTCTAAAACCCTCTCCAGTGCTCTGACATCACCCTTTTTCACTCTTCATTGGCTTTTCACTTTTAACGTTCACAAAGCGCCACGATCCGCGTGCTCCGCTTACCTCGTAAGCGATGGGCAACACGGTGCTCGTGAACGCGGCCAGGTACTCGGCGTTTCTCATGTAGGGCCCCGGCCACGGCACATTCACGTTGAAGCCTTTGCCGGACCCCGTGCCCACTCGGTCGACATTTGCATCCTCCGAACATGGAAAGAAGCGCCCTCCGTCGTACCGGTGAAGTGACACGTAGAGCACGCTGCGGCCACAACGGGACAGGTGCACACACCCAAAACCAAGACGCGCGCGCACGCACACAGACACCCAACACGTATTGTAATCTAACTCAGGCCGCCAGGTTTGCAGTGCAGTGTGCGATACACCCTTGTAACTGCTCCCCAAGCAAAGTTAATGATCCCGTATAGCCTAAACATGATGTTTGGGCAAGTGCTGTTAAGAAACCACATAGGAAGGCCTACAAAGGATGCAAGATGGGGTAGTTTGGCCAGCACTATGCCGACGTGAAAACATGAAAGCTAGAAAGCCTACAACCATGAAAACCCTACGCGGAAGTATCAATTGCACTTACAGCCACGCGGACACACCAACACGCACGCACGTGCCATCAGCACCGCCGGAAACCGTTCCAAAGTTCTATGCGCGTGGCAGATCAGCGGGAGGTGTGCGGTGGGGCCGACCAATTACCTGGGGTCATCCTCGAATATGTGCTGGGTCCCATTGCCGTGGTGCACATCCCAGTCCACGATGAGCACCCTGAGCACAGAGCACCCAGGGGCGGGCGAGTCAGAGAGGGAGAGACGGAGGGAGCGTGTCGGACTGAAGTGTGGTGGCTTTGACTTGGCATTGGTGTGGTGTGCTTTTCGTGGTGTGTCGCTCACAGTTGGCAAGGTTTTTTGCAACATTGGCGAGGTGCATGGTGTGGTATGCGGCACAGTATTGGTGAGGTATGTTCAGTGTTGATGTGGTACGTGTAGAGCCATTTTTGTCATTCTACTTTTTTGGATCAGGGACTTCCCATGCCATGCAAATCGTGTTTGAGACGATAAGTGATCTAAGATGCTTATCGCCTGAAAAACAATCTAAGATGCCCCGTGTAAAGGGCGCTATTTCAAAAACAAAACGTTATTACCATTATGGGGATCTCTACCATATTTCACCACATTGATGAGTGCTGGTGTGGAGCATGGTGCGATTATGGGTGTGGTGAATAATTATTGAGCGTGTGGTGCAATATTGGTGTGGTGCACAGCATGGTAAATGATGCAATATTGCTGTTGTGTGGGATGCGGTATCGGCGTGGGATGCGAAGTAGTCATTGGTGGGGTGCGCTACACAGCAGTACTGCGGTGTACGATGCGGTATCGGTGTGCCGTGCGATGTGACCCGCACCGTATTTTGCGGCGCGCCAGGCTCTGCGCGTGTTTGGCTGCCAGGGCGACCGTGTTGAAGAGACAAAAGCCACAGGCGACGTCGCTCTCGGCGTGGTGACCGGGGGGACGAACGATCGCCACCCCGTTACTCACCTGCAGCCAACCACCCAGACACACAATATACTCGCGCAATCACCTCCCAACTACATAATTACAAAGATCCTCCGTGTAGACTTTAGAAACTTTTGGGGGCAAGTGCTGTAAGCGAACACGTATGAAGGCCAACAACGGCACACGAGGGCGTGGGTGGCTAGCACCACTCCCGGCCGCCGTTGTCTCTCCAGTGGCGATGTTTAAACACCGCACCAGGTACTGATTTGAGGCCGAGTCGATCTAGGGAAGGCCCCGAGCAAGTTCAGTCGTAAGCGTGAATCGAAATCGGATCGCCGGGTTCGTAGCGCAGCGTGCTAACCGCTACACTACCGCTCCCCACTACATACATACATGCACATAACCACAACCGCATTACACACCAATAAGGCACTGCCACCACTCGGTGCACGTCACACGCTTTGACAAATCCACCCCCCTGCCCACAAAGCCCTCAAGTTCTCTATCGACATCGTAAACCTCTAAAGCTTGCCGGTGACATCAGATGCCCCTCTCCTACCTGGTCATCACCTCACAGTCGCCCTCACTTATCCTGGATCCATCATATCGCCAATGGCTCAGTGCCTGCTTCTTTCAATGAGACTTGGGCCGAGGTCAGGCAGATGTCACCAAAGACTGGCGCAGTGCATAAAAGGGTGGTGTGGCCAGCACCATGCCCAGCTACCTTTGTCTCCCCACTGCAGATATTCACGCACTGTGCTCCGTACTCATTTAAGGCCAACTCACCCTACTGTAAACCCATAACCAGTTCAATATATTCACACACCAGATAATCACCACCGAGTCGTAGCTGTAAATCGAACTTCCACCACCAAATTCGTAGCTTAGCACACTAACCACTACAACACCGCTCCCCACTCCCCATATCGATGTTCCACTCGGTGTGCCCACCTGGCCACACATGGCGGCCTCCACGAGGCTGAGCGCTGCCCCGGCAGCCAAGCAGGCACTGTCGAACGAGCTGGGGCTCAGGTAGACAGAGTTGTAATCCGCGCTGCACCGGTGCAGATCCCGCGCCTTCATGCTCGTCGTCTCCCGCATCGCGTTCACGTGCCGAACGCTGCACGCAAAACACACAGATTACGATCCCCCACGTAGCCTCGGGTTGTTGGGACAAGTGCTTTTTGCTAGCGCCTACGAAGGCCGGCATAGCACACGACGGGATGGTGTGGCCTAGGTAAGAAGAGTACCTGTGGCAAGTCAGGAGCTCCTCCTCTGTGGCCAGCCGGGCTGTCACCATGTGACACCTCCCCACCAATCCCAGATCTTCGTGCCGGGAGAACATTACGGAGATTCGGTCGGGCTGCTCTGGGTGGAATCTGGTAAGAGCAGGGGGTACACACACATGCACATAAGTGCACATAACACACGCGCAACACACACAAATTACGCACACACGTACAGACATACCCACATATGCACGCATACAAATAGACACAACAGGATCCTAGCGGGAAGTGCCATTAACCAATTTGTCACCATCAGCCATAATTCATGGATGAAGTCCACCCCAAACCATCACCATTTCTCAAGATTATAGTGGTTTAACAATCCAGCTCCTGCGCATTAGCCGATTTCATTGCTCCATCTCCATAGGAGATGCCTTCTCACACGTGTTCTCTCTCTCTCCTTTGACTGCCACTCGATCATTAGTCTAGACCAGGGGTCAGCGACCTCTGGCTCCGGAGCCGCATGCGGCTCTTTAATGACTGCTTCGTAACGTAATTTATTAAGGAACACCGTCTCGTATTCACAAGCATTGCAGCTCTTGAAATATTGAACTTTTCACCGAATAAAGGCTCTTCTTGTTATTTTCGTTGCCGACCCCTGTTATCGACCTGTGTCCATCATCTCTTCTAGCTGCATTGTGCTGGCCAAGTGCACGAATCAATGTCCTCTCCTATCAGTGGAATTCCAAATGTGCACCCCTTCCACATTTATTTTCCGCACTTTTCCGCTTCTGTTCCATGTGAACTGATCAATGTCATAGCAGGTGACATGCACTGATTGTCATGGGTAGTGAAGCACGTCACCACGCATCGGTAAATTTTGGCGGTTCTGGCTATTCAACTCACAGGTCACACACATGCGGACAAGCAACTCACCGGTCCCACATGTTGTGATGATCCCTCATGCGCTTGTCATACACCAACCCGGTGACGCGCGTCTCCATGGTCACGATCCCCATGACAACAACGTCTCCTATTTCCGTGACGACAGCTTCCGCCGCGACGGGGGTCTCCGTGGCGTCGGATTTCATGACTTCAGTCTTTTCATCTGTCGTCATGACGCCTGTTTCTGTGGTGCTTGCGGGGTCCTTTTCCCTGTCCGTGTCAATCTCTTTGCTTTCTTTGTCATCATGATTTTCAGAGACTGATGTTGACTTTGCCAAACCTTAAACACAGGACAATCATATATTTGTCAGAATCAGAATCTTTATTTCGACTGGCAGAATCCGATGAGCTATGAAGCTATTCACAGATGTCCACTATTTGCATCCATTGTTAGGATTGTATTATTATATTTAGCAACATCAAAAGTTGTCATATCGACAAACAATTATAGATGCTTTTTAAGAGCATGTTCAAACCCTACATCTGGAACATAAACAATCTAAATTCTCACGACGTTTTGACTTTACCGAAAGAACCAAGAATATGAATCCCTGCAGTCACGAAAGCTTTAAATCAACATTTAAACAATCTCGGGTACGAGTCTTATCAGCCCAACAGGGACAGAATGATTAAGCCACGAGTTGGGGCATTACTGACGATATGCATCTCAAAAATTAGGCAAGACTCGTGATGTAATTGATAGGCATGTAACAACCCCCCCACCCCCCCGTGCTGTGATGAAATTGTCAGGGTCACAGGGTCAGGGGACAGCAAAATGTGTAACAGCAATAACAAAGTAACATGGTGCCACTCTTTATAAGGCAGCGATGCAGGACCGCATCATTGAAATTGAAAACTCATTTGTTTACAACTGCATTTTGCGTTCAGTTTGTTGTCCGATACCCACACCTCTGAGTAGCACGGTTGGCTATGTACGGCGCAAAAGAAGTTCAACATACATACAATTTGAATGAAGAATAAATTCTTGAGGTTGACGGGTGGTTCATCATTCTGAAAACTGAGCAGGCACCACTAAGAACCTGGGTTTTAATCCAGGCTTCATTTACCCGAGATTAAACCAGTTTCTCAATTGCAGTGAGCAGATATTTTCAGCCCGCTCACCAATGACCGCACACATAAAATAAATTTTGATGTAAATTTAGATAAATTCCAGCTCTGAGATTTACAAATTGGTTCCAATGCCATGCGGTGAACATTTCTGAGGAGCAGAGAATGTGGGAAAAGTCAATTGAAGGGATGAGAAAAAGTTTGGTGATATCGCTTTCCACAGGCTCTTTGCAAAGTGGCATAATGCACTGCTCTGTGAGAGCTAATAATTGATTATGTGTCTCACAACAACAGCAACTGCACAACTGCAGTGAAACTTTAAGAAAAAGACAATAATGTATTATATTTCTTGATTTGAAGCTTTCGTAACTGCAGGAATCCATACTCTTTGGTTATTTCGGTAAAGTGACTTTACCGAAAGAACCAAACAGTAATCCATTATCTTGTACGGTCTGTCTCGCTCTACGAACTGAAAGGATCGTTAACCTTTAATATGCAAACAGTGTAAATCCTTACAGGCACAATACGACACGACTCATAATCACTGAATCGTTCGCGATTATTGACAAAAATGTCTGAAGGAAATGTTTAATATCGGAAGAACGTGTTGGTGTCAGTTACCCGAGTGTTTCCCTCTTACCATGGCAGCGCAGGCAAGACCAGTACTTCTGCTGAGTGGCGAGCGTTCGCCCAATGTCCTCCAGGGCACTGCAGCAGGACACCCCAGATACACAAATACAGGGAAGAAAAATCATGCATATTGATTGACTTAATGCTTTCCAACTTGCGCTTGTCCTTGCAAGTATTTAATTGGAGATAATATCACGTTACCTTCAGAAGTACACTACAAAATTACGTCACCAGGTGACTACTCACGCGATGTCACACGGCGCATGACATGTGACATCACAAGATGACATCACATCTCATGAGATAAAGCACACGCATGGGCGTGTGAGGTCATCACCTTGGCCGCTTCATGCTGATTTTTTTTCACTAATATGTGGGCAATTCTTTGATCAATTTGGCCAACGTTCTATAGGGTAAGTTCCAAACAGCAACACAACTTTATACCTACAATTAATTTACATTAGATCATCTTTAATAGAGTTATCATGGCCCAATTAAACAGACATATGAGCTGAGATAATGCATCCACACTTTACTGCAGTTACACTGTGCTGTGCTATGTTGCGACTGCTGTCCTGCTTTTCTTTGCATTCGTGCTAATCGGAGATGCGGGTGGGGTGAAAGGGCAACAAACTAAACAAAAAGCAGTTCGAAATAAATAAGTTTTCAATATAAGTGATGCGGTCCTGCATCGTTGTCCTATGAAGAGCTGCACCGTGTTACTTTGTTATTGCTGTTACGTATTTTGCTGTCCTGTGTTTTCATTCTGTGTTGCGCTGCACTTGCCTGCACTTGGCCTGCCGCGAACCCCCCGTGGAGGTGACAGGATCTCCCAGGAGGGCGTGCAGGGTGGCACACACCCCCGCCGCAGTCGCTTCCAGGTTATAGCCGCCCTGCACACAAACACGTTCACGCCCGGCAGCATCAGCAGCAGCTTGACGAGGAAGCCACAGAGGTAAGGTACGAATCCTATACCATGCGCAATGTGTAGCACATCTGAATTGTACAGCCCATGTTCAATTTGGTGGCTGCAGATTTAATTGGGCACTGTTCTGCCTCACGGCAGGTGTGTGTGTACACAGGAATTTCCTGTTTGGAGGTTGAGTTTGGCCACGTGACCAGAAAGTTACGATTTAAGATTCCCTCAGCCACGTGGCAGGGTGTCAGCCATTACACAGAGTACAAAATGGTGGCACAAAGAGCGTCCCCGTGAAGACATATGCAAATGTTCACTGTGGGA
Source organism: Entosphenus tridentatus (assembly GCA_014621495.2). NCBI lineage: Eukaryota > Metazoa > Chordata > Hyperoartia > Petromyzontiformes > Petromyzontidae > Entosphenus > Entosphenus tridentatus. The sequence goes on along the minus strand of CM025632.2, from coordinate 1,237,537 downwards.
CTTTAAGAAGCATTGTCTGTAAGTTCATTTATGTTCTTATGATACTGGGAATGCTGTTGTAATGTGAGAATGACCGTTATAATGCTGTAAATGCCTTTATAATGCTGTTCAATTGTTATGATAAATATGAGGCCTCGTTAACAACGAAGCCTGCCACTTGCCTTATTGTGAATGTTACTTGTAATTGAAAAAGTCGAGTCAGACTTGTACCCATTTAGCCTTATTGCGATATTGAGAGCAAGGATGACGAAATATCTCATCCACTGTTCAATGTTATGTGTAGTGCTGTACATTTAGGCTGCAGTATGGTGATTACACGTGCCCTTAACACAGTAGCTTATTCTCTTGTATAGCTATTCAGTACTAATGTAGATGCCTGGTCCATCCAGGATCTATTGTTGAGTTTCATGTTATCTAAGACAATGTTATGATGCTGTAGTGTTCATTCATTGTATTGATATTTCCAAGTATGAACAGATTTTGTATTTGTGCTGTGTTTTTCCATCAGTTTTACCTCATTCAATTCGTTAAATACGTTTGGAGTCGGATGTTCAACCTGGCTCTGAAGGTTTATTGAATGCGAGGTTATCTACTCGGATAGTGGTGCAACACAGCGCACAGCGAGGCCAAGACAGGCACCATGGTGGCAAGATGTTAACTACCTCACCTGGTATAGAGAAGGTTGCAGGTTCAATCCCAACCCTGATTGATGCCTGTATATTTGGAGTTTGCATGTCTCTTTCCCTGTAGTCGTGTGGATTTTTTCACCGGGTCCTCCGGTTTTTCCCTCCAATATTAAAAAACATGCGTTTAGAGTATTTGCCTGCTAATATATTTCCAAGTGATAAGCCACTTCGTTGAGCTATCATTTGTGGCCAGGTCACTTCTGAAAAAGAGCTGTACAACTCTGTGAGCCTTACCTGGTAAAATAATAAAGAGTTAGTTAATTGTGTTTTAAAGATAGTGTGCCAGTGGACCAGGGTGTCTGCATGCACACGATGGACGTGGTCATGCCTTCCAAGTAGGTACCACTTTATTCTCAAACTCCAAACTCAAAATTTGTACACGAGAAACGTCACACTACGTCTCTCAGTCCACATTGTTCATAAACGTGTTTGTCCTTCTCGGCTCACAAGTAGTACTGGATAGTGCCTCTGTTTTACCACTATATAATTTCAGGATAACCCAATATTATTAGCAACATTCAACAGTACTCTATTAACACATTTAACATATTAACTCTCGGTAATAACTCACAATCATGACCGCCCTAGCAGATAGATAACTCTTTAACCTTAACTATTCATTTATCCATCAGTTAAATGAAACAAATACAGTCGCATGAATCGTACAGAAAATATGCTAAAGCAATGTGTTCAAATGAACACAGGTCACTTTTAACAGAATAAAAATTTCCAACATACTTTCATGTGCGGTCTCATTACTTCATTATGATGGCACTTTATACTGTCACCGTATAATTGTGAAACCATTGTAATGCTTCAATAATAGTTCCCTGCCTAAATGGGGAATTATTTATTCATGAATATAATCGCATAAAAATAAATCATGAATAAATAACCATGTACACTATGGCATTAGAAACAGTACCGTATAATACAACAATAGTTGTAAAACTCATTCATGGGTCTGGTCTGATCTCGTCAAAACCCAAGTATGTTATACTGTACCTGTATAATTGTGAAACCATGAAAAGTTACTGAAAAGGTTTACAGCATTAATGGAACATTATTTATTTAATAAATCATATCGAACATTACAGCATTTTTAACTATCAGAGGTGCTTTTAATCATAACTATAATTACAAACACGTCTCCAAGCTCTGTAGCTATGTTATTCTAAACACTGAAACATATATTACATCAGTAATACGCTTTAAACAAGATTATCACACTACAGCTATTATATCGGCCATGTTAAATTCGTAACTACTTAACTTGCTCCATAACAGACTCTAACCGTATCTGTCAAGACAGCTAGCTTGCTTGTGTACGAATTCGTAATCAGTCGTGTGGACTAGTGCAACAACATCTCTGGTTATGCCAGCGCTGTGCATCTGCATCCGCTCCAATCGGTGGAAAATGCTGCGGCTCGCCCGACAGTTCGGAAGTGCAAATATGATCCCATCACAACCTTGCTATCAGACGAGTTACATTGGCTACTTATCAAGTGTAAGATTATTTATAAACTATGCCTACCCGTCAATGAGGATCTGCACCGATCCGCTCCATCCTGTCTCGCAGAGCAGTGCGTACCGGCCTCAATGGACCCCGATTGACGCCATCTACGAACCGCAGCCTACGGTGATCTGCTGCTGTACCTGCACACAATTCTTGTGCAGTGATATGGCCAGCGCAGCAGTGTCGGGGTCTCTGGCCTGAAGACCTGGAACCAGTTACCGATACAAGTTCGAGATCCATCCTTGAGTCTGAGCCAGTTTTTTAGCAGACTTAAGTATTCTTTGGGTCTTTCGGTAAAGTCACATAGATAGGTTCAAAGAAAATAACAAAAACTACCAAGTTTCGATCGCAACACAAGTGGTCATCATCAGGAAAAGGGGGTTAGCCTCAAAAGGCAAACTGTTTATAAAGGTTTGAAATGGGCCCATTTCAAACGACGGCTTGTGTTGCCAACGAAACGTCGATCAAAATGACGCCCGCTTGTGTTGTGATCGAAACGTCGTAGTTTTTATTTTCTTTGAACCTATCTACGTGACTTTACCGAAAGGCCCAAAGAATATGAATTCCTGCAGTCACGAAAGCTTTTAAGTCAAGACTTAAAAGTCTTATTCTAAAGAGTTAACTGTGTGTGATCAGTGCGTCACATTTGTGGACTTGACTCATAAGAGTGAGCAATAACTCCAGGCTTGCCAATCCCATCTTACTAATGCATGGATATGGACACAGATTTTTGCACATAGGAATCCAAATGTCATTTGGAGTCCACGAAAAATGACTAGCTGAGTGTCATTACTGGCCATGGCTCACATGAGTGACGGGCGATATCTGAACCAAACCTGGGTGCTCGCTTCACCAACCCACACTGAACAACGTGGTGCAGTATGGTCAAACAACTGCCATGGCCCGCATGGCACGAGGAGGCCCTCATCTGGCTGTGGACTGACAAAAGTGCTGTGTACGTACAAAATAAGTACGACCATAAATTGATGGTATGAAAAACTGGAACGAAAGCTGAACTGTATCATAGCCTGGACTTGGTTTTTCACTGAATCTTTTCCGGGTCGCGAGTAGACTGGAGTAGGTACGTGACAAGTAGCCGCAGCCATTTCAAGAGGTATACTGGATGTGGTGTGCCGGATGTGGAAATATTTTGTAGGTGAGCAACCTGCAAAGATCCTGACTGAAATACAGCCCTAAACACAGCTGGGGTTGCCACCTCCAAGGTACAAAAACTGGGACACATCACACGGGCGGGTTTTTTACCTCGAGAGCCAGGCAGAGCCGCCCGTTAGCCAGCGACATGAGCATGTGTGTGAGGAGGCCGAAGCACGGAGGTGACACGCACATCTCACCCTGCACTCACGCACGGCACATGACAACTTACACGCACGCCGACTTATACAGATACCCCCAGCAGCCTACGCTGTGCACTAAACTTACACATGTACACACTGCATAGGTTACACATATTTAAACATGCACACACCAGCTTACACTGATGTTCATACATGCAGGTCACTGCACACTGCAGCTTACATAGGAACACGCTACCCGGCTGACACATTCACCAGCTGACACGCGCGCATGCTAACGACACACTGGCAAGTCACTGTACCCTACACGCGAACACACAGCGTGGGAAAGGGTTCATCCAGCAATAGATTGACAAAGGGCTCTCATGATATTTTGTCTATTAACACCATGACTAAGGTTGGTAAAACATTAGCGTAAATATGCATTTGAACAGATTTATATTAATGGGTTCTGTGATTTCGTAGGAACATTACCTTGGGGTCTCCGAGAGCCGCATCATAGCCAGCAGATACGAGAACCAGCTGCGGACTGAACTGCACGCACACAGGCAACCACGTGAGCATGCAATCGGCACATCTGCAGCAATTCTGTCACGAGGTGGCATGATGAGAGGGTGTTGAGCAGGCCCTACAGGAACTGCCAGTTATACTGTGTATGTTTTGTGCTGAACAGCGGAAGAACGGAAGAAGCAACCAGCACGTGGAGCAAAATGTCAAACGGTGCCTAGAAGCGCGTGGTTCAAATACACACACCGGAGAGGCACCTGTTAGTGCCAGGACAAAGCTCTGAGGAGGGGATAGATGATCAAGTCTACGCAGGAACTGTCACTGTTGTGCTCGGCTTGACACCCAATAAACCCAGCGTTCAATTTGGGAGAGGGAACCAGTAGGTGGGACATTCACGAATTGAACGACTGCAATGAGTGGCAGGTACTGCCACACCCAGGGGCCTATTGTGTCAAGAGCCTATGAAAGATGGTAGAACTCAGCAACAGCTGAGAGGGTGCCAGATATTGCAGATGCTGAACACGGTTTGGCCTTGCAGCGCCGACACCTTTCGAGAGCAGTCACATCGCTCCACAGAACGTGCATTGCATAAATATCTTGTAGAGCAGTGTTCTCTGTTGCAAGGCCTGCGGTAGCCTTTAGTGTGGCCCTCGACAATGCACAAATGTTAAAACACCCCCCCCTGTCACCGTGCTGTCACAAACCCCAATGGTTTCAAATGTGTGGCAGTCCTCGCACTGATGATGTGTTACTGGCAAAAGTGGCCCCCCTCTGAAAATGTGTGAAGAACAGTGGTGTAGAGTAAGTCCTCCACGCTGGGGATGCGCTCTTGGAAAACACGACGTTAGCCGAAACAACGAACATCGAAACATACTTTAGCACCGACTTAATTATATAAACTTAAAGGATGCGTTCCTGGGGGTTAATATTTGGTGCAAATTTTCAGAAAAAAATGTCAGTACCAAAAAAAGATAACAAAAGATACCCAAAAAGATATTATAACAAGTTTAATTGTAGGCTATAAGTGACTACAGAGTATTCACTAGAGGTGGTGGCGCACGATTGCAATGAGAGAGAGCGGCACAGTAAAGACTTAGGCTGTAGCGCACGCTAGGGGGAGCACGCTGCCAAAACTACAGTGATCCCTCGTTTATCGCGGTTAATGGGGACCGGAACCCCTCGTGATAGGTGAAAATCCGCGAAGTAGGATTGGCCCCCCTAGGAATTTCCGTATATGTGTGTGTAGGTACCAGAATGTTTAAAATATGTATATTTATACTTTATATATATATTTTACTTAAATCTATATAATTATAAAACCTTAATATTATACATTCACTCACTCACATATATTTTACTTAAATCTATTTAATTATAAAACCTTAATATTATACATTCACTCTCTCTCTCTCATACGATACGTATTATGGTGTTCTACACTCACCAGTTAATTTCGAACACAACACTAAGATACGCGATGATGCGCAGCCAATCAGCTCACGGGATACTGTACATCCACTCGTGCTCTCATTCGTCGATCTCGCACCGGGAACCAATCACGTGCCTTGTCTGAGTGCCCGTGGGTACAGTATGTACAAAGCCTCTGAGAGAGTTTCTCTCTTTGTCTGGCATCCTGGGAAACCGTTTTTCTCGCGCGTCACGATGAAACAACGCTGCTTTCCGCAATACGGCTGCCGATATGGCGGTATTTTTGAATTTTTATTTTTCGATGAATATTTTTGAAAAATCCGCGATGCACTGAGGCCGCGAAACTTGAACCGCGAAGTGGCGAGGGATTACTGTACTGCGTTCTTTTATTTCAATTTAAAAAACTGCATTATAGTGAATCAATGCATTTAAAATAAAATTACGTTCCCCAAGTCGTTGGTAACATAATACATTAATAGTGAAATAACATAAATATCAGCAACGTAAATAGAGGACTTCCTGTAACAATTAAATAAGCTGCTTTTGTTTATTATATCCAAGTAACGTATGGTGGATATCTGTGAAGCTACTTTTACACTTTATTTAAAGTGTACATGCTACTGGCAAGACTGGACTACCCTTGTAAACCTGAGGAATGTGAAGGGGATTGATTCACTTATGTTGTATAAAAATGGAATGAATGAATAAAACCAGGACATCTTCCTCTAAAGAGAACTGGAAAAGCAATGGGATAAAACTGTTAATATTGGAAGCACCACCCAGTTCAGTGCTTATTTCCACCAATGGGTGTGTGACGTGGTTTGGAGGTGTGGGATCATGTTGGTGCCATGCCACTTGCGTGGGAGGACAGAGCTCGGAGTGAAACACAAGAAGACCAGGCGGACTGGGCGGAGGTTTTCCACCGATGTCTTGTTCCGACGCCGTGACATTACCGGGGTCATTGCGAGATCATCACGGGAGTCCTCGCGGATGTAACAACCAAACGCGGGGACATTAACTCACTCGTTTCAAATTCCTGGCATGAAGGCTGTGTTTGTATTAAGATGATGATGAAAATGTAAAAAAAGCGTTGATCTTTGGTCTAACCTAACTGGCACTGTTAAACACTATATTATAAGACTGCTTCCCTACCACCAAACCATGGGAGAGTAGGGAGGCAGTGAGACCACAGCCTCATGGAGCATGGGGACAGATCCCGGTCCCGGTATTGTGCTAGGACTGAGCTGGCAAGAAGCCTGGTTCCCAGTGGTCATAGAAATGCATCATTTTCTAGGCATGCGTGAAAGTGTCGTATGGTGCGTTTCACAATTGATCCTTGAAAATAGATGCTAAAGGAATGTTTTAAAGGTTGAAGAGAGTGGGGGCTGGTACCTGATAAGCCACGGGCATGAGGATCTGCTGAAAGGCGGTCACGTAATCCGCGTCGGACATTCCTGTCTGCAACACAAATAACAAAAACACCCAAGGAGAAAAAAGCAAGCGTTTGCATGGATTATATAACGTGCATTTGTGTTTGGAAATATTTCATTAAGAAACAGCACGCCGACAGGTAGCGGTTAGGGCAAAAAGCATACGCGTATTTTGCAGGTGGTAATTTTTCACGTTGGTTTGTCTACGTTTTGTGCTATTTTGGCCAGTTTTCTACAGGACAAGTCCCGAACAGAAACACGTACATTTATAAAAATTATTCTAAATGACACGGTCAGGGTTTTGTTTAAGCTAGGCTAGACGACTAGGGAGAGTGCGAGGACAAACCTGTGAAGTGTGAAGGTGTTAATAAAGAAGGTGCCTCCTGGGAAACCCTCGTCTCCGAATCACTGACACTACATATTTATGATCTGCTTTAAAAAGTTACTAAGCCTCCCTCCCTGTTATAAAGCATTATAAAAGAGAAATGCATGCGCAGCCAGCGTAACGCAAACACAAATGAAGATTCAACATTGACCCCCAAAGCCTTGTGCACAGGTGTGTTTGGAGGGTTACCCGAGACCAGGGCAGGTTGATGTTGAAGCCCTTCGCGATGCCGCGTCCCACAGCCGTGACGTCACCCTCCGGCAAGTGTGGCCAGAAAGCCCCCCCTTCATGACGGTGCACGGAGAAGTAAAGCACCCTACCCAGAGGAGATTCCACACAGAAGGCATGAAAACACCACTGCTGCCCTCCACCACCGGGATTTAATAATACATTGTCACATGTTATATTATCTCATTGGTATCGTCTCATTTGTTATCTCAATTGATCAGTCTCATTATCGCCATCTTATCCATCCTATCGGTGCTGCATTGTCTTGTCCTCAAGGAGGATTTCTCCACAAATCTGGCTGCGGCCTGATGATGCCGGTTGTAATTACTGGCGAAACGTCATACTCAGATTGTAAATGTAGTGGCTTTGCTTTTCAACACACCGGTGTGCTGTATTAGTAACGAATTGGCATGTTCTGTTTACATGTCGGGCGATGGCAGGTTTAACGATACATTTATTTATTTACGCGATCTAACCAAAAAAAAATGTATTATGGTTGTCTTGTCCTGTCTTATTGTTCTTCATTTGCTCTGTCGTTTTTAATGTCTGTTTTCTCTGTTTCATTTGTTCCATTAGCCCAATAGTGATATCTGCATTTTATCTTCACAAACTGATGTTTTTGATTTGTGCGTTGCATGTAATGGATTCGCATCTCACCGAGTCACTAGATTCCACCACGATCACCACAATAGAAACAAAAGGAATCTAACCGTGACATGTACAGCCATTTATCAATCCACTGCTGTAGGAGAGCCTCTCCACACTGTGGGGGTTATTTAACCATACATCACCGTGCCGGTCCCTGCGGGTTGGTAAAGGTAGGAAACTTGGATATTGGAGCATATCAGTAAATCACAGGAAGGGATATTTCTGCACCATCTTCTGCTCATAACAAAGCTATAGATCAGCCTACAACACCTGTTTTATGCATAGTGGTTGTCCATCTAAGTGCAATCCGGATTCAAACCCTGCTTAGCTTCCGAGATGTGATATTTGGTAAATTCCAGACAAAATTAGAGCAGTTCGTTAAATCACAGTGGGGGGGGGAAAGGGGGAAATAATGATACAATTATTATTTTTATTATACCCCTATCCAGCAGTGATTCAAGTATTAAAATTCAAGGGTGAATACTCAGGAACCGTTATGTGTGTAGGTATAGTAGAGGCACCTGGGATCATCTTGGAAGGTGTACTGAATTCCCTGTCCGTGGTGAACATCCCAATCCACAATCAGCACCCTGGACACACGCAAGGGCACACACGGCACCCATCACATGTACAGGCAAAATCTTCCCGACACCCGGAGAATAATTATATTCCAGTCAGATGCACACCACCCCGTTCTAAGCTCTCGAGGTACTCGCAAAAGCTGACCCGTGTCCGCAACATCCACCTACAAAGACACTTGGACTCGCTCCGTCTGCGGCTCACCTCTGCAGCTGGTGCTGGGACAGCGCGTATTGGGCTGCAATGGCGACATTGTTGAAAATGCAGTAACCGTTTGCCAGGTCCCTCTGGGCATGGTGTCCTGGAGGTCTGTAATAGACACGGCATCGTTAGCCACTCACCACATGTATTAGCCACTCCCCCGTACGGAAATGCTACTTGTTCGAAATACAATTGAACTGCCCACGCGCTCCGCACACTATACAATTGCCAAAGAACAAGGTAATTTTCTCTCGCCACACAACAACACTGCCTAAAACCAAATTTCCCTGAATGCATCCGACCTCATCAGGTCTTCAAAGCTTAGTGGGGTTGAGCATGATTTGTACTTAGATTGGTAACCAGCAGGGTTTGCCAAGTATTGTAGACATGGGACTGAGAGGTGAATGCATTTTCTCTGGACTATCTGGTTTAACCCATGTAAAAAAACTATAAAAACGAAAAACAATTTGTATTTTACCAGCTAAGGCCTATTGAGCTCTCTAGCTAATTTTCAGAAGCAAGCTGGCCACACATGATAGCACAACGAAGTGGCTTATCATCACGTGGAAATGTACAGCTGCCAAATACTCTTAACGCAGATTTCTATATTTGGAGGGAAAAACCGGAGGAACCGGTGAAAAATCTACGCAACCACGAGGAGAACATGAAAACTCCAAATATGAGTCATCAGGGTTGGCATCGAACCCACGACCTCCTGTATACCAGGCAATGTAGTTAACATCTCGCCAATATGCAAATTGCTCATGACTAGACTTGAACAAATCCATGAGCCATTCATGGCATTGGCCAATTCCAATGCAGCAACCTCTTGAAAAAGATAGGATTTGGCTACATACGGTGTGAAAGAAGTTCAGCATACATACATTTAATGGATACTCAACATTTTATTTATTTTTACCCACCACAGAGCAACACTACCCACTCGCCATCGAGTAACATTGCATACTCACCGCACAAGTGCAAACCCATTTCTGAGGTCCCCCGTCAACACGCGTTCCACCAGCCGCAGCACACTGCCCACCGCTAGCAGTGCGCCGTCATACGAGCCCTGGCACGCACCGTTACACACAGACACACTCCGCTCAGCCGGTGCACACCTGGATGTCGTCATCTGAGTGTTGGTACAATGCTCAAGCACACACCTTGTGGAGATACACCGAGTCAAATGTATCCGACAGGGACTTCCGCTCTTGATCCGACATTTCAGCTGTGGATTGCATCATGCGTATGTACTCCTGGCTGGAACACGCACACACCGCACACGTTGCATGTTTGTTCTAGAACACGCTCACTTCTCCAAGAAACTCAACACATTAGACAATAACAAAGTGGCCTTAAAAGGAAAAATATATAAGAGGTGACAATTCGAGCAATGGCCCTACATACTACAACAGCAATGTTATTAACAAATGAGATTAAAAAGAATTCGTAATTTATTCAAGAGGATGAACTGGACATCAATGACAAACCATGAACCGGTCTCCAGAATGAATAACATTAAATATTTACAATTTACCACCCACACAACCGGAGACTTTATGAATTGTCAATGTTTGGGGTTATTATTCCACTGCACAGTTTATTTTATTTAATCTCGTTTGCATTCTCTTGTTAATGTTGTTCCATTTGTAGTTTGTCTCATTTGAATGGGATTTACTCGTGGAGCCATTTGCACCAGCTCAATCTTTCAGACCTTTGGCAGAAAGGAAATCCACAACATTTGAAAACACATATACACTAAGCGAATAAATACACAATGCGCATAAGCAATATTAATTTCATTAAGTGTTACAAGCCTACTGTGAAGAGGACTTTACATCTATAAAAAATATGTACAGCCCTTTGTGAATCCACTGATGGATTAAGGCCACGCAGGTTGTTCAACCTTACTTGACCATAATTCACCATGCCGGTCAATGGAGACCAGATTAGATATTACTTGCCACTGATGTTTTAACAGTTGACCAGAATTAAACGTTGGCCTCCCAGTTCATACAGAGAGCAGTGTGCAAACCGCTGCATCACTGCTCCACTCCTACAGAGTACTTTTTAATTCACTCGCGCAAGATGTACGCGATGTGCGCCGTGTGAGCTGTGTGCCATGTAAGCTGTGAGGTTGTGTTCCGTGCAATACCTGTGACAAAACATCAGCTCCTCCACTGAGGCCATTCTGGGCTGGACACACAACCATGTAAATAACACAGGCATGAGCTTGTGCACAAAAATACGGATAGGTCCTGCACAGGGCATCAATCGCTAAAATAGTCACAATAGCACTTAGAAAACAACACACACAGCACAATGCCTGGCTGAAAGCGATGGGATAGCCTTGCTCTTCTGACAATTTGAAAATCGATGGGGGAAAAAAATAAATTTGCATTTTTCTTTGCAGCTGTCAGTGCATAATCCAGTGTCAGCAAATTGCCCTGGAAATTACATCAAAGAACCCCTCTTGAAGCCTTTTCAACAGAGCTATTCATCCAAACTTTGGTCAAACCTTTTAAATTCCTGCAAATATTGTCCGTAGCATATCAAACTACCATTTTACATAGCAGGAATAAGGCAAAACCAAGGAATACATTTGTTTAACATGATGAGTTTTCTGTCCAACCATAGATAAAGAAAAAGACAAAGATCCCCCATATAGCCTTTACAGACGTTTGTGGGCAAGTGCTGTTAGTGAGCACCTCATGAAGGTTGACACAGTACATGGAGGGGTGGGTGGCCAGCACCACGCCTGACCGCCGTTGTCTCCCTAGTGGCGATATTTACACACCACACCACCAGGTACTCATTTGAGGCTAAGTCAACCTAGGAGTGGACCGGTTCAAATCATTGTCACTGGTGTTGGTCATGAATGGGAATCGAACTCGGGTCACTGAGTTCATAGCGCAGCGCGTTAACTGCTACACCACCACTCCCCAAAGCCATAGGTAAACAGGCTGAGATCAACTCGACAGCTGAGATCTGGATTCAAAGCCAGGTTCTCAACGGTGCCAACTGCGTGCTGTATCTTCTGGACTACTCAGCTTTCCAACTTGGGTTCAAACCGTGACTGCATCAGCTCTGTCCATCTGTCCGCAACTTTGGGTTACAATAACTCTCGTAAACGTTATTCAATATGAAAGACATTTTGTTTTAAAGTTACGTTACTATTGGAGACTGACCCTGAAGAAAATTGCTCAAATTAATCAAAAGGTTGTTGCGAAGCTCGGAAGGAAGTCCAAAAGCATGCTCGACTTTGTTACAGAATGCGTGCGTATGCATGAATTTGCTTCCTTGCTAACCATGAGCTGTAGCTCATCTACTGGTTTCGGTGTTGAGAATGCAGTGGTGTCTCCACCGTGCCAAGATTGCCCACCTCCACAACAGAGCAGCGGGGCAGCAGCCCAGAGCGCGTGATGGATGCCAGCACTTGCTTCGCCCGCTCGGGGCACTCGACGTGGCTGCATCGACGAGGGGAGAACACCCACGCATGAGTGACAACCACGCACTCGTACAGTCGAACTTATCTTATCCATGGTGATGTGTTACTGGCAGACTCTATTTCAGGTTTATGTTTTCCTGCCATTTGTAACATAGATCATGCCCAGAGGGAATACTATCCGAAAGCTAGAAGCGCTTGAGATTCATTGTTTTGGGGATGACGGGATGGACAGGGAAAGTTTGGAACAATAAAATGTTAAAAATAATGGGAAGCCAAAGCCTGATGCTGGATTGAGTCGGACAGAGGCAGCTGGCAGATACCATCTGGATGTGTAATGCGAGGCTCGCGTACTTTTGGAAAATCAAAGGGAGAAGAGCAAGCGGAGAAAAGTCGGACATGGTGGTGGGATGACATTAAAGAAGTGAACCGAACTCTTTAACACTTCAAGGGAAACAATGACAGCCTGTGCTGATGGTAAGTGCTGGCAAATATCGATTGTCGACATCCGAGCTCGCGGCTGACAGAAATATTTGAGGTTAAACATTACGAGTGTTTGTGGTTCACTGTGGAAACGTAATGAGCTGGGGAAGCACCTCTCCCAGGGGCAGGAGACTATCTCCATGCGCGTGTCGAACACCAGGCCTGTCCCATACGCACACTCCACGTGCTGTGGCACATCCTGCAGACGCACGTGCAAGCATTCTTAAATCACACGTGCGTGCACATACAACATCAGAAGTTTAACATGCATGCATACATACAGATTGTTGGAGCAAGTAATGTTAAGACAGTAGCTGGTAAGGCTGGCACAGCACACCTGAGGGGGTGGCGTAGCATGCACCAGGCCTGACTGCCTCTGTCTCCTCAGTGGCGATATTTACACACGGCACCAGGTACTCATTAGAGGCTAAGTCTACCTAGTGGAGGTACAGGAACAGCTAAGATAATCGCCACTGATATTAGCTGTGGCCGGGAATCGCACTACAGTCGCTGGGTTTGTAGCACGGTGAATTAACCATAATGCCACCGCCTCACCCTGCATACGCAACAACACAGTGCGACTTCAGCCTCAATGCTCTCATTCGTCTGCGTGTGTGTCTTTTCACGGGAGTGAATGTAAGGATGTGTGCGTTACCAGCTGAGCCATACGCCTCCCCATCCTGTCCTGCTTGACTTGAGCTATACGATCACTCTTCCGGCTCTCCTGTGACATCTTTTGCCTGTTCCTCCGCTTGCCACCCGCCTGTTATCCAAGGCACACACACACGTGAACACTCGCTGGCATACGCATATGAGAGCTTCACTTGGAAACACCGCAGGTTCAACATGATCAAGTTGCCGTAGTCTACACGTAGAGGTCACGCAGGTTTAATTTACAAAACTTCACCACGCTGGTGAATGCGGGTTGAAGACGAGGGGCATAGATGTCGGAGCATAGACATGTAGTACAGCAATATGTTTAGCCACACAAGTACAAACTGTTTGCATATTTGATCGGACATATTAAAATGAAAAGATCCTTTAAGAGAAACTTAACCTACTTGCAAACAATAAAACATGCGTAATGAAAATGTTGTTGGATATGTGTTTGGAGGGGGGCAGTGGATAACGCACTGCGCTATGAATGCGGCCCCTGAGTTCGGCCTTATTCAATTTTTGACCAGCAGGACTGAGAGTTGGCCAAGCGCTGGTGAGGATTAACTTGCTGATTAACCCCTAATTAATGTATAATCTGACGTGTGGTCATACCGATGATGGCTTCTCACGACCTCTGCCAGGACAATGATCCATTTTGCCAGCTCCTGCCAGACAAATTACAATTGGTTAAGTGTTGACATACCAACTGCTGTGATTCTAGATTTGAAGCTTTCGTGACTGCAAGGATTCATACTCTTAGTTATTTCGGTAAAGTCACGTAGGTAAAAAATGAAATTAAAATTAATAAAATCTGGCTGTGACGGTCCCACCTGATGACGGAGACTTGTGTTGCCTCCGAAACGTCGTGATTTTTATTGTTTTATTTTTATTAATTTTAATTTCATTTTTTACCTACGTGACTTTACCGAAAGAACTAAGAGTATCAACTGCTGTGAATAAAACACCACCTTGCTTAAATTTCCTGCTTAGTTCACTAAGCTTGATACGAGGAAACGTGCTTTTTAAAAAGTCTACTTTCATGAGAAATGGTTTAAAGATTAAACTTGGCTCCATTACAGCCCCTCCTTAAAGGGGGTCCTCTGTTTCTATTGCGCTAAATACTTTGCAACACAAAAGTCTAAGCTTGCGTCAAAAGCAGATTCAGCTTTTGTCAAGAATGGTTTTCAAAATTGGAAGAAGGCACTGCAGAAATATAGTGCGCATAAAAACAGCCAGTGTCACAAATTATCTGTGATGACTCAGATTCAGGAGCCAAAACCTGTGAATGTGCAACTTTCACATGAGCTTGAAAGACAGCAGCAACAAGCGAAGATAAATCGTATGAAGATTGTTTGGGGTGTCAAGTACTTGGCACGGCAAGGTCTGGCTTTTCGAGGAGTTGATAAGGAGAGTGGGAATTTCAGCCAGCTTCTAAAGTACAAGGCAAAGGCTGATGCAGAGCTGACCACCTGGCTGAAAGGTCACTTTGATTTCACCAGTCCCCAAATGCAAAACCAAATTTTTAAACTGGTGGGCAATACAATCGTTGAAGAAATTGTGTTGGAAATAACATCAATGCCAGTGGTCCAGTTCGGATATATCAGGAGTTGAGCAGGGGTCAATATGTTTGCGCTCTGTAGATGCAGATCTACAACCAAAGGAATAATTCCTGGGACTCTACGAAGTGTCATCTACGACAGGGCAAAATATAGCCAAGATGGCATGTGATGATGCTCTAGGTCTTCCTCTGCCGCAAATATGGCTGGACGATTGCAGGGGGTGCAAGCCATTTTAAGGAAAGAACCGCTGGCTATGTATTGTCACTGTGGTCCACACTGCGTGAACTTAGTTACGCAGGCTGCCTGTGTAGCCTCTCCACTAGTAAGATAATAAATGGGCCTGGTGCATGAATTTGGGGGCTTCTTTAATCAATCTGGCAAGTTCAAGGTGATTTTCCAGGAAATCACAAAATCAGAGCATGGTTTCACCTCGTTGAAACCTCTCTGTCCCACCAGGTGGACTGTTCGCACCCCTGCCATCCGCTCGGTTCTCAGCCAGTATCAGTCAATGCTGACAGCCCTTTAAGAAATGGCATCATGCAGCTCATCTGACACTTCAAGGCCAATGGTCTTCATGGAACATTTCTAAAAGGGAACACTGTGCTCGGCCTTGTAATGGCTGAAGACCTGATGGGGGATTTGGAGTGCCTGAACACCTCCTGCAGCTAAGGAAACAGACTGTTTCAGGTATGTTGGAGGCTGTGGACCATGTCAAAACAAGCATGCAGGACAAGCGAACAAAGCACTTTGATGTCTTGTTCACAAAAGCAACTGCTATGGCAACAAAGTTGGACCTACAACCTATTCAGATGCCTCATATCCGCAAACCTACAAAGCGTTACACCGGTCATGCTACAGCCCATATCCATCCGGATGCCCAGTCTTTATACAGAGCGCAATTCTACAATGCCTTGGACACAGTGAATAGTCAATTCATAGAGAGGTTTGATCAAGCTGGATTCCATAAGCTGCAGCAGCTTGAAAATGTGCTGCCACACAGAGACATGGACAAAGTGGTAGACTAGTATCCTGAATTGAATTCAACACTACTGCAGGTGCAGCTGGCCATGTTTGGGGCTAATTACACAGATCAAACGAGCTCTGATGCTAGCATAATTAGGGAAATGGTGCCAGAGGTGAGAGGTCTCTTCAGTCAGGTGGAAGCTTTAGCAAGGCTTCTGCGGGTCATCCCTGCGTCCTCTGTAGAGGCTGAGAGGAGTTTTAGTGCCCTGAGGAGGCTTAAGACATGGCTTAGATCTTCGATGAGTCAAACAAGGCTGAATCATGTGGCCATGTGTCACGTGCACCAGGAAAAACTGGACAGACTGGACCTTGATGGAATATGGCAGTCTTTTATCGGTGTCAACGATAAACGCAAAAAAGCATTTGGATCCTTTGCTTGAAGAATGGCAAGTCAAAATACTTATCATTGCCTGGAGAGATGAGAGGATAGGAGAGGAGAGCAAAGGAAAGGAGCAGAAATGACTACAGATCCGGGGAGAGGAAAGAAAGATGACTGAAGAGAGGAGAATATAGGACCAGAGGAGATGAGAGATGAGATGAGAGAGGGCTGGAGAGGAGAAGATAGTAGAGTAGAACAAACACCCCTGCTGCCCACCTAAGTTCACTTGTAAATACGTAAATAAAAACAATTTGCTAAACCTTGGCCCCAATATCTGGACTTGTCTTCATATAACAATGCATAGATTTCTGTTTATATGATTGTGGTTATGGTTGTACTTTATTCATCCCGAATCTCTGCCATTACATACAATGAAATAAGAAAACGTAAAAAAAGAAATAAACAGAGCAATGTAATACAATACACTATTAGACATTATTGTAAAACATAAATAATAAGTCCATCCCATGTGTTAGTGAATTTTTTAAAATATTTTAGGCAGGAAAAAATGTTAATATTTAGATTTTTTTCTGGGAGGGGGGTCCCCCAGACCACCTGGAAGATTTGGTCCCCCCCAATGTTGACTCCATGGCTACGGCCTTGGCTGGATGTATGTATGTGGGACTGTATTGATGGGAGTGTGTGGTATTGCTGGTTGTGTGTGGTGTTGATGGGGGTGTGTGGTATTGCTGGGGATGTGTGGTAATGATGGGGGTGTGTGGTATTGCTGGGGGGTGTGGTATTGATGGATGT
>CM025632.2:1207586-1219917 GCA_014621495.2 Entosphenus tridentatus | reverse complement strand
GTGTGGTATTGATGGGGGTGTGTGGTATTGATGGATGACATTGCTGGGTGGATGTGTGGGGTGTGCGGGTTGAGTGATGGAGCATCAAGTCAACAAAGCTCCAGGGTGACACATGGGGGGTGGGGGGATGCGTGTGGGGTGCGTGAACGACTCGAGCAGTACCTGCCGCGGACATCAACAACAACAGCAGCCGCCGCTCGCCGCTAAGGTGGCCGTGTCGTCACCACGGCCCTTGTGCCAGGCTAAGTGCACCTCGAGTCGGCGGATCGCCCGCGCACACCACAACCAAGCGACGGCCACTACCTTTTTGTAAATCACAGCGCCCTTCGGCAGCCGTCAGCTCGTCGCTCGACGCGATTGGACGGCCGCGCGCACGTGGCTCGCCCCGCGGGCACCGGACACCGCCCCCCCGCCCGCCCCCCACCCAAACACTGGCCAATCGGAACGACCTCCCTCGTCGAGAATGGTGTGGCCAATCGGAAGGCCGAACGAGCGCGCGCGCCCACCATCCACCAACACCCCCGCTTGCGCGTGCGGACTGGGAATTGTGAAGCGGTGGCTGTGAGCGCGCGGTGCCTATGGGGGGGGGGGACGGGGGGGGGGGGGGGCGGGGGGGGGGGGGGGGGGCCGGGGGGGTGGAGGGGGGGACCAGGAGGAGGGAGGGGACAGGCGTCGGTCGCCAAGGCAACGCCCGGTGCAGGCTCCATCTCCTCATGGCAGATTCGTCATGGCAACCAACTTCGTTCAAACTCGTATCCAGTCAGCAGCGACTCGGGCGTCTCGTAGTGGAGGCGTTTACCTTTTAAAGCGTCGGTGTCTGTAGACAATACAGTGCAATGATCCAAACGTGTTTATATTTGGGTTATGCCACGTGAACTATTTTCATTAACCCTCCCCGAAGCACCGCACTCCATACTCTTTGGTTCTTTCGGTAAAGTTACGTAGGTAGAAAAGATAACAGATCACGACGTTTCGATCGCAACACAAGCGACCGTCTTCAGGTGAGAGAGAGAAAGCTACTGAAACAAGGCCTGAGATGGGTGCAGCCTCAGGGTAAGAGGGCGGAGCTAGAGATTGTCTGCCTGAGGCTGTGGAAGTTAAATTAATTTCCCTCGTGATGCTCAACGCAGTTTTAGCGAAACGTCGTCGTCGCATTGCCCGTGTTGAACTGGGTCATGGATCGCTTTCAGCCACTGGTGATGTAAGAGCTTTATTGGTCAGAATGTGATCAACACATTGGCGCGTACAAAGTAATATCTTTGTCCAACGTGACATAGGGCCTAACCTAAAAATCAAATATATATTTCGATTTAAAGCTTTCGTGACTGCAGAGATTCATCTTATTGGTTCTTTTGGTAAAGTCACGTAGAAGGGAAATAATACAATAATAAAAATAAAACATAAAACTAAAATAATAAAAATAAAACAATACAAATTACATATTATGGTTTTATTTTTATTATAATAAAAAATTAAAATTAAACATAATAAAATAATTCTCACGAATTATTTTATTCTCACGAATTATTTTATTATGCTTTATTTTTATTATTTTATTATTTCCCTTCTACGTGACTTTACCGAAAGAACCAAGAAACTCAAATATAGATCATGGTAGCTTTTCTCGTGCAATACATGTGTAGTGTGCATGCCGGTGGCGTGCGTCGCACACACACTCAGTCGGGGACGAGGTGGTCGCAGGAGGCACCGTCCTGCCCTTTTATTGTTGTTGAGTTCACGCCACCACTCGGGCCCCCTCTCTCTCACGACCACGCTGCCGCACGACCCGTCCCAGACACGACCCTGTCCGCGTTGCACCAACGGCGTCGACCGGGACAGCCAACTACTGTCCGGCAGCGCAACGATCGGGCGAAGGCGGCAGCGATGAGGGCGGCGACGACAACAGCGACGACGAGACGAGAACCGGCAGCCCGGAGCTCTCGCTCTCCGCTGCTTTTATTCTCGAGCCCACCAGAGGGTTCCAGGAGCTTCCCCACGAGGTCTACCGTGACCCTTGCCCCAGTCCCCCCGCCCTGCCAGCACACCCTGTATATGCTCAATGGCGTGTGCAGTATTATAGGGCTCAGTGTAAAATGTCCCAGTTTGAGAGGCAGACACCACGGCACCCTCATCAATGTTATCTTGTTTTTACTTGCACTAAGAATATCTAAGTACAGGTAAATATTTGCTATAGAAATTAAGATTCTTTAACTTTTAGGGTTGTTTGGGAAGACCTACATATTCTGAGAATGCCAGTGATCTCTCCTTTATTTTAAATAAGGTTATTTTAACGTGTGCTTCAAAGGCTGAGAGAAAATCTACTTTGAGTAAAAGAGAAAAATACATGATATTTGGATACTGCATTATTTGGTGTCTTGCTACTTTTGCTTTCTCGCGTTCTAAGCTGAATTACGAACGTCTTTTGATAAAACGATCGCAATATTATGATTGCACCTTAAGGATTCTGTATTAGCTGTGCTCCTTTTGAGCGTTCATTATCTGCAGATTCCTGCTACGTTTTTGAAGCAGCCTGCGTCATTCTTGTCAGTGGACAGACCGTCCTCGCCACAATTCGAGGCAAGGGGTCTTCTCTGTGAGTGCTGCACTTGGAGTCCCAGGTGCATGATGAACCCTGCTACAATTCTCTCTCTCTGCACCTGTCACTGACAACTCTGGCGCACCATGTTCCACTTGCTTTAAACATTGGCTTTTCACATGTATTTTCTGTGGGCACAGCAGAAATACCTTGTTCGAGATGACATTGCATGGACGTACGCGATGCTGAAAGATGGCTACAGATTA
Organism: Entosphenus tridentatus; assembly: GCA_014621495.2. Lineage (NCBI taxonomy): Eukaryota > Metazoa > Chordata > Hyperoartia > Petromyzontiformes > Petromyzontidae > Entosphenus > Entosphenus tridentatus. Next base: position 1,217,115 of record CM025632.2, on the reverse strand, counting down.
TTGCCTGGAAGGGGGCTCTGTTTCAAGAAGTGCCAGAAGCCACAAACCCGCGGCCGTCTGAAACGCTTTTCCTTCCAATATTAGGAACCCACTGGGAGCTATGCGCTATTAAACAACCTAGTTTGAAAACTCACTTCTTTAGAACTTCTTTTTGTGTTTAGTTTGTTGTCCTTCTCCCGCACCTCCGATTGGCACGGTTGGCTACGTGCTGGGGACTTGATGACATTTTGTCATTTTTGTGTATTTTTTCCGCACTGGTTTATTATTGAAGTACCGGTACATTGTTGTAATAAAGCACTTCCACGACGGGTTGAGACTTGCGTCTTTTCTTTTATTAATAACTACTGCTCGGCTCCACACCCGACTTCCAGATGGTCTCACTCTCTCCACTGCCGTAATGCGCGTGCTCCCTCATCCTCCGTCGCAGCGCGGCTCCGCTCGCTCTCTCTCTTGCCGCTGGCTGGCGGGGCGCCGACAGAGGTTGCCACGTGGCTGGTGGCGTGACGAGGTGGCGGAGATGCAGTCCGGACTCCAGGTTCCCACACCGACCCCGAGTCCTCTCACTGCCTCTCCTTATATCGCTCCGAGGCGGAGCTAAGCTAAGCTCCGCCTCTAGCCACGCCCCTCCTAGAACCTTCTGGACGCTTCCTGAACGTACCCACGAGCTCCGCCCATTACCTTTGCCCCAGATGGAACCCTTAACTCTGATTGGCTATGAATAACCCAGCAGTGCCTATGCAGCCCTTCGTCGTTCCTCGGTGGCGCTCTCTCATTACATTATCACAGACAAAGTATGACTAAGATGCCCAAAAATATGCCTTATTGTTGCATAAGTGAATTTGAATAAAGTGATTGTGTATTTAACCATATTTAATAAATAAATAAAATCGTTAATTTAAGACTGCTATGGCAACCGCCTACTTTCTGTATGAGCATCTCGTTAGCATTTTCATTTTTAATAGACTGTATTAATAATGATTCAGCGTGCGTCCCTTCTCCAGAACCCCACCATTATTGGAAGAGGGGGCCTCCCCACCCACCTAACTGGAGATTAACACAATAGAAATGTTTGGAGGTGACGATAAAAAAATAGGTCTCGTCACCTCTTCCAGGCGAATATCCCACCTCCCCAGACCTGTGGACCATTCACTCAGGGATTAGATACTGCACTCACTTTATAGGCAGTATAAATGCTGTTAAAATGGTCATTGTCCCGACACTTATTTTATATGCCCCATATTACTCTTTTTTTTTACTGTGCTCAACACAATGATTTCTACTTTTATTTTGCACCATAGGAAGGCTCACATTTTATTTAGTTATCTAACAGCCCCATAACTAACAGCTGCAAAGAAAGCACATGGTCTGTCATTTCTGGTTTTATTCCGGTTTTATATTAGTGAGCTCTCAGTATATTTAGGGGTCATATAGTGGCTGCCAGGCCAGGTATGGAGGGACTGAGAGCAATTTTCAGCCTTTCTCCTCGAATTATAAATGTACTTTAGTAGCACAAAGCTGACGTCCAAGAATCTGTGTTATAACGCTCTGTTTTGGCTTGACATTTGAAATATGGAATTTCATCCAAAATTATACCAACTTTCCTCGGGGCCCTTTTCCAAGTGCTACTCTCGAGCAAATCCCATCTATCAAGATTCATGGTGAATATATATTTTGGAGATAGTGGAAGGAGAGTTAAATTAATGAAATTAATGCTCTGATCCATTCAAATGGGAATATTGAGAAGTTTGAAATGATGGAGAAGATATCTAATATCCCTTGACCCCTTAACCAACTTATAAAATAAAACACCACATATAGATTCCCCCACCGAAGGATCGTAACCTTATCGTGGTGGTGAGGTTAATGTGTTTCAATGACCCTCAGAGCTATGCCGCCTGGAGTCTTGTACTCCTGGTAAGGTCTCCCTTGGCGAACAGGTCTGGGGGGAGGTTCCAGCCAAATAACGGTCCAAACAAAAGCCCCTTATGAATGGTTCGGAAATATAAAAATCAAAGAACCTCACCCGGACAAGGTATACCAGGACGCCCCCATGGAGCCAGGCCTGGGGGTGGTGTTCGCCGGCAAGCACCTAGTGGCCAGGTTGACCTACGTAATCCGGTCGGGTCCAGCCTGAAATGGCTACGTGGTGCTGTTCTGTGGGCCTACCATCCGCAGGACGAAGGGTACGGGGCGGGTGCGATGCTCATATGGCAGGGAGAGGAATGGTCTCGGAAGGACTAGACCTTGGCAATGGACACTAGCTATTGGGATGTGAAATGTCACGTCATTGCGGGGGAAGGAGCCGGAGCTGGTGGAGGAGGTGGAAAGGTATCGACTAGACATAGTCAGCCTCACCTCTACACACGGCAGTGGCACTCGAACCAAACGTCTCGATCGGGGGTGATGTCTCTCCTATTCCGGAGTAATCCCTGGTGAGAGGCCCCGGGTGGATGTGGGGAAACTCACAAGTTCCCGGCTGGGTGCTGTTCAGATAGAGTTTGTCCCAGTGGATGAGAGGGTCGCCTCATTGAGACTACGGGTCTCAGAAAGGAAAATTTTGACTGTTGTCTGTGCTTATGCACCAAACAGCAGTTCAGAGTATTCGGCCTTCTTGGAGATGGTGGATGAAGTGTTCAATAGAGTTCTGCCAACCGACTTCATAGTCTTACTGGGCGACTTCAATGCTCACGTGGGAAAAAATGGAGATAGCTAAAAATGCATGATTGGGAGGAACGGCCCCCCTGATCTGAACCCGAATGGTGAGATGTTATTGGAATTCTGCGCTTGTCACGGAATGTCAATAACAAACACCATGTTCGAACACAAGGACTATCATAAGTGTACTTGGTACCAGAGCACCTTGGGCCGAAGATCAATGATTAATTTTATAGTTGTATCATCGGACCTAAGGCCATATGTTCTAGACACTCGGGTGAAGAGAGGGTAAGAGCTGTCAACTGATCACCACCTGATGTTAAGTTGGATCTGACGTTTGGGGCACCGACCAGATAGATGTGGAAGGCTCAAACGAATAGTGCAGGTTTTCTGGGAACATCTGGTGGAAGACCCAGTACAGAAAGATTTAAACTTCCACCTCCGGGAAAACTTCTCCGACACTCAAGGGGAGGTTATGGACATTCTGTCCAAATCGACGATGTTCAGGACCTCGATTGTCAATGCAGCTGCGAAAAGCTGTGGCCTGAAGGCAGTTGGTGCCTGTCATGGTGACAACCAAAGGACACGCTGGTGGACACCAGTGGTGAGGGAAGATGTCAAGTTGAAAAAGGAGGATTTCTGAGCTATGCTCGGAAAAAGGTTTCCCAACTCAATTGAGAGGTACCAGCTTGCCAAGAGGGCGGCAGCGGTAGCAATCGCTGAAGCGAAAGTTTAGTTGTGGGAGGAGTTTGGAGAGGCCATGGAGAGGGACTACCGGGCAGCCTCAAAGATATTCCAGCAAACCATCCTAGGGGTCGACAGGACGTGGCCCAGGCTGTTCTCAGTAAGAGTGGCATAAGATTGAACTCAACTAAGGAGATAGTCGAGAGGTGGAAGGAACACTTTGAGGAGCTCCTCAACACCGTAGACATGCTCTCCTCTCAGGAGGCAGCGCTGGAAACAGCTGGGGGGTCGGATCAATCATGGCTGCTGACGTTGCTGCAGCAGTCGAGGGCCTTTGTAGCGGCAAAGCTGCTGTGGTGGACGAGATTCGCCCAGAGTTGTTGAAAGCGCTGGACAGTGTAGGGGTGTTGTGGGTAACACACCTCTTCAATGTTGCATGGAAGGGGGGTACAATACCTCTGGAGTGGCAAACTAGGGTCGTGATCCACATTTTTAAGACAGGAAACCAGAGGGTGTGCTCCATCTACAGAGGGATCACACTCCTCAGCGTCCCAGGTAAAGCCTATTCCAGAGTGCTGGAGAGGAGGCTGTACCCACTGGTCGAGCCTCAGAGTCAGGAGGAACAATGTGGATTCCGTCAGGGTCATGGAACAATGGACCAGCTCTTTTCTCTCTGACAGATATATGAGAGTATGCTTCTCCAGTCTACCTCTGCTTCGTAGACTTGAAGAAAGCATATCACCTTGTTCCTGGGAATGTCTTGTGGGAGGTGCTGGGGGAGTGTGATATACCGGTATCACTTTTGTGTTTCATCCGGTTCCTCTATTCCCAGAGTGAGAGCTGTGTCCATATTATTGGTGTTAAATCAAAGTCGTTCACTGTGGGTGTTGGACTCTGCCAAGGGTCAGTGCCGGATTATCCTAGTAGAAAAAGTAGCTACATATGCTGCGGGCCCCGCACTTTCAAGGGCCCCACGCTAAATGTTTTCAAGCTATCAATTCCGTTTAGTGATTCTGCACTTGCTCTATTAATATAGTACTATACTGCCTTCAACTTTTATGAACGACTGGGTGTTTAAGGTTAGCGATTTGTCGTATTATCTGGCTGTATAGTAAATGAAAAAATGCAATTACTTTACTATGCAAGTAAAAAAATTGTGTTTGAATATTTATGTGTTTATTTATTTATTTATGGCCCCTTTATGACATATGCTACAGGCCCCACACTAGCTTAATCCTGCACTGCCAAGGATGCGTCTTGTCTCCACTCCTGTTTGTGATTTTAATGGACAGGATATCAAGGCGCAGCCGAGGTATGGAGAGTATCCGGTACGGGGGCATGGAGGTGGCATCGCTGCTTTTTGCAGATGACGTTGTCCTCTCTGCCTCGTCAATCTGTGATCTCCAGCGTGCACTCGAACGGTTTGATGCCGAGTGTGAAGCGGCTGGGATGAGGATCAGCACCTTCACATCTGAGGTCGTGGATTCCTCCCAGGAGACGGTGGAGTGTGCTCTCCAGGTGAGGGTGGAACAGCTGCCCTTAGTGGAGGAGTTTAAGCACCTCGGGGTCTCTTTCGCGAATGATGGTTAAGTGGGAGCGGGAGATCGACCGGCGGATCGGTGTGACGTCGGCAGTGATGTGGGCACTGTACCGTTCCGTGGTAGTGAAGTGGGAGCTGAGTTTTCAAGCAAAGCTTTCGGTTTACAGGTCGATCTACGTTCCCACCCTCATTTTTGGTCATGAGCTTTGGGTAATGGCCGAAAGGATGAGATCGAGGGTACACGGGGCCGGGTGAAAAGCTCGGTAATCCGGGAAAGCCTCAGAGTCGAGCGGCTGCCTCTCCAGATCGAGAGGAGCTAATTGAGGTGGTGCGGGCACCTGGTAAGGATGCCCCTGTAGACTCCCCCTGGAACTCTGCTGGGCACGTCCCACTGGACAAAGACCCCGGGGCCGGCCCAGTACACGCTGACGGGACTATGTCACTCAGCTGGCCTGGGAAAGCCTGGCAATTCCCCAGGAAGAGCTAGAGTCTGTGTATAGTAGTGTATAGTGTAACACATTCCTGCGGAGGGAGCTGGTAGGAACGTTGGGTTACTCGGCCAATGGCCAGGGTCAACGGCGGCGTGGTGTAATCCGCAAATATGGCCGACTGTGAGGGCGGGCACAAGCCGACATGAGTAGGTTAAACGTTGAGTTTTATAAGGGCACCACGGGGTGAGCAGCCCCTCCCCACCCAGCCCCACCCCTCCCACCCCCCACCCAGCCCCACCCTCCCCACCCAGCCCCTCCCCACCCTCCACACCCAGCCCCTCCCCACCATCCCCTCTCCACCCAGCCCCACCCCTCCCATTTTTGGATGCACGACGGACGGACGGACACAATAATCCTCTGTGGGCTGGTGGAACCAGATGGTTCCTACCAGTATAATAGTGTAGTGTATAGCCGTGCATAGTGTAGTAGTCTATCGTAATGGAGTGCTGGAGTCCGTTGCCAGGGAAAGGGAGGTTTGGACTCAACACGCTGCCGCCACGAGCCTCACCAGGACAAGCGGACTGAGAAACGAACGAACGAACGAACTCATGGAAGAAAGCGTTTCATCCCATTTGGGAAATCCCTCGACAAAACATGCGTTTCAAGTCTATAAAATACCAGAAATGTTTAACCTTCATGCGTTGTGACTTGACTCCCGGCGCACACACTCACATGGGAACAGTTAATCGCCTCTGCTATTACGCTTACCCGTGCTAAAGCCGTGTAATGAATCATGGGAATGCTTAACTTCACAGCTACACAGTAAACACATACTCGCTCGACCTCCACCACTTCTGCCTCCTCGTCATATTGTGTGACGTTGCGCGCACACACAAAGCGCTCTCGTGCTGCCAAGAAGATTGAGCAATGGATGTCAGCGAGCACCTATTAACGCCAGCATGGCACATGGGGCGGTGTGGCCGGAGCTACATCTGGCCACCTTCATCACCCCTGTGCCGAGGTAAACACACTCCCAAACTAATTTATGGCCGAGACCAATCCAAGGGAGGGCAATAATCACTTAAGATACCACTTGCCACTGGTAATTAGGTGTACGGCGCAGTGCGCAAACTGCTGCACCAGATACCAAACGCACGGCAACACATACACATCATTCACGGGGTATATTCCACAGCCCTGCTCGTGAGACTGCATAGATCAGTTATCTGCATTTTAATATACGCATCAAAACCGAGGCTGTCCAGTAACATTCAAAGTCCAAACATGCAGCGCATTAGCCAAGTCAGATGACCAATGTTTTATTCAGTGGACCAGAGCCCATTGAGATGCTTCTCTTCAACACGTGAAAGCTTCGTCTCAGCCTTTGGATGTGCATGCATGTGACTGTGTGTGTGGGGAGCGGTAGTGTAGCGGTTAGGGTGTTGTACTACGAACCCGACGACCTGAGTTCGATTCTCGCTCACGGCCAATATCAGTGACGATTATTTGAACCGGTCCTGGGCCTTCCCTATGTCGACTCGGCCTCAAATAAGTAACTGGTGAGGTGTGTAAACATCACCATTAGGGAGACAAAGGCGGCCGGGCGTGGTGCTAACCACCCCCTCGTGTGCTGTTCCAGCCTTCATAGGTGCTCGCTAACAGCACTTGCCCCAACGGTCTGTAAGGCTATACTGGAGGATCTTCGTCTTTGTGTGTATATCTCAAATTAAAACTTTCATCCTCTTACAATCCCTCCTCATGTTTTTTTTATTTCCTTGTACTTTACTTCCACATTTCTATTTGTGCTATGGGTGTCACGTCATATGTTGTGAGATGAAAAGTGCATTCGAAAGAAGAGACTTGAGGTATCTTTGGAAGTGACATTTTTATCGACACACTACCAGATGCACTTTTATTGCTGATAAAAAAACGGATATTTTTGCTATCGGAGACAAATTTGGATTTCAGACAAATTATTTGAAGGAAAAAAACACGTTCAACTGTGGTGTTTGTTTGCAGTCGTTGGATGACCGGGCTTAGACACAAGCCCTGAATTTGACAACCAAGTTTAACCACGGGCGGCTGAAACTCAGATTAAAAAACCCGGTCTCGGTGGTGTCAGTTCACTGCTCCTATATCTTAGCCACCAGGCCACCTCAAGATTGTTACGTTTTACCGCAAGAACATGGTTTGCTTAACTAGTCTGTGTCTCTGCAAGATCCGTCTTTTCATTCGCACAAACATTTTTCAAAATCCTCGGTAAACAAGTCACAGATGCGCACCAAGTCACGAACACGAAACATTACACTGCATGGTGCAAGTGTGAAGACCAGCTGTATTCATGAGAACGTGCAAAGCTACTGGACAAGCTCACAAACTCAGAGGTGCACACACTGAGAGACACAAGCAGCTACGTCGAACATTGGCCACCACACGGCACTGTTGACCTGTCCCAAACAAGTGACAGGTGGTGGTTAAAAACAATTTCACAGGGAAATTTTCCGCTTTGTACCACCTTAAACGGTGCTGAAATCGCACGTTTCATGCGCGCGAGTGGTCAGCCGTGTTTACGTGTGTCTCCTCACGCCGCACTACATCAACGCGCTGTGTTTTCGTTAAGAAACTTTGGAGCCATTGACAACTTGGACGGGGCCGACTGTGGTCGTTGAGACCACAATGGTTGGAAAAAATTTGATAGGAACAGGGCCAAGTTTAATATCCACATTCATGGTATGGCCCCAACCCTGGGTTCAGACACACATTGCACGGGAGCAGCTCGGGGTGGCTGGAGTTCAATAGCAGAAGCTGCTGCCAGACTTCCGTCAGGATTGCCCATAAATCTCGGTGAACTAATGGTGCGAGGCCCTGCAGTTTCAGTGGCTTGGTTGCATAACGCACACGAACACGACTCTTAATGCTCACACACATCGGTGTGTGAGATCCACAAATTTGGACAATTAATCTTGTGCTGTGCAATGGTTGTAAAAAGTAGCTCATTATTCGCTGCTGTGGCACCAAGCCTGACCGTATTCATCCAGTGTTTTCTTTTGTTTATGTGCGCAGGGATGGACTTCCGTCTGTTTTATGCGCTATTTCACGCTGCGATGGCTGTACTATCAATTAACACACATTGCACGGGCATAAGAGTTGGATTGTCGTTGGATTGTGATGGTTCAACTCCCATCGGGAGTCAGTGTACACGATTTTCAACGCATACATTGCTGGGTTACCAATCTGAAGTATGAGCACCAATTAAACGTGATCAAACCATTAAGTGTTTGCTATATATGCGTGTCAGATTATGTGCACCCTTGCAGACGAGATGTTCCGTCATCAAGGGTAAACTTCACCAGGTGTCAAGTATTAATTTAAAACAAATACGCCCTGTTTTTGTTTGAATAGGTTGAGTAACCGTTACAACTTCCAAAATTTTCTTGAAACAGCCACCTCTGGTGTCGTATGCTGTGATTTTAATGTGGTGTTTTTGACAGCGGTGCACTGATTGTAGCTCTCTGTGATTGGTAGGGAATCTGTCGCATGTAGTTGATTGAGGATCAGAAAATCTCTCACTGTGTGAAAAAAATACATCAGAAATTCTCTCACTGTGTCAAAAAAAATCACTGTCGTTGAGTTCATTTTGGCGAGCGGGATGACTTGTAAACGTATATCTGTCCTGCGACCCAATAACGTTTATACACATGTACGGCACTTATTCAAACAAAGTAATACAAATACAGTTTTCAAAAATATATGGAAATAAATCAACTTTTGTCGATAATAATAAATTGTATTCACTCTCTTCTTAACCAGGTGACGGCGCCACCATGAGACAATATCACACAGGCCACTGTCTGCTCTCAAGTAATGCATTATTACAAAACTAAAGAGTGGTCTCCCTCAAGTTAACGCTTCATTAAGATGTCTTTAATATTATACTACACAAGGTGGCAATGTATGTACTGCACGTTGGATTTCTTTCGCCACCGCACGTAGCCATCCCTGCTCATCGGAGGTGCGGGTGAAGCACAATAATGTGGGAGAAAATACCAACAGGAGATGAAATGATGAAGTCAGCTCTTGTGCAAATTCTAGGTGGTTTGTTACATCGTAGATCCATGACAGATTGCAACAGCTTGCCTTCATCCAGCAGCGGATTGATCATGGCTGATGATAAGGGGCCGTCCATAAATGACGTCACGCACCTGGGGGGGGGGGAGGT
>CM025632.2:1173969-1185599 GCA_014621495.2 Entosphenus tridentatus | reverse complement strand
GTGGGTTCGATCCCGACGCTGACACCTGCTGTATATTTGGAGTTTGCGTGTCTCTCTCCCAGTGGTCGCGTGCATTATCCTCCGGGTCCTCCGGTTTTTCCCTCCACGTTTACAAACACGCGTTTAGAGTATTTGGCTGCTATTAAATCCCACGCCATAAGCCACTTTGTTGAGCTATAAATTGTGGCCAGGTCGCTTCTGAAAAAGATCTGTATAGCTCTGTGGGTCTTACCTGGTAAAATAAAAAACATGTATATTTAATCCGGTTAAGAATAGACTCTGACTTTATCTCGTTTTTACATCGCCTGCCTTCGTACCGATTCGTTTGTAATCACCTCCCTCCCCCACAATTCCGTCGATCGATCCGATAAAGAGCCCATGCTTATTTCCCCTCGTTCGTGCCGTCTCATTTGTCTTCTGTCTCGTTCGCTGCATATTACTTGTTTTTAAATGTACCTGTTAGGAGATGAATTTGCATAACCGTTAAGATCGGGGTATAGGGGCCCTTTGAGCCAAGGAGCTCGTTCAAGGGTGACCCCAGAGCGGAATGGAGGAGGAAAGGGGGGAGGAGGGAGGCAGAGGGGTGTGGGAGGGGTGGTACAAGGGAAGATACAGTGCAGAAGAATGCAACATATTGTGAATCATTCTTACACACGCATCAATGCGCGCATTGTAAGAATTGATTGTCATCGTTGATTCACCATTCAATGCTTCGTAGAGTGGAACGCCACACGTGGCCCTGGCAGCAGAGCAAGGGGCTGCCGGTTGGAAAGGTTGCGAGTTCACATCCTGGTTGGGGCTAGCCTCCCTTCCCATGGGATCGATAAAAGTAATTATCACACTTTTGTAGGGAAGTCAACAGTGGGTTTTTTTCTTTTTCTGAACAGACTCACGTTCACCACAGGAAAATGTAGAATTTCCATCACTGGCTCAAGTCAGGGTTGTGAAGGGGAGATAAGAGCATCGAGGCTTCAAATGCTCAGTCGAGAAATGAATTTTTCCATTATTGACTTCAACTCCCTGCGTAATGTTTGGCCCGCGCCTGGCCCTCACTCTGCCCAGACCTGCTTGCCAAGTTCCAGCTTAAACTGCCAAAACCGCTTCGGGTTGGCCAGGGGGGGGTGGGGGGGGCGTTGAGAATGTGGACGGCACTTCCACAATTTCGGGGAAACCTCGGCCAGCCGTCATCGCCGCGACCCAGCAGACGCACAATGGCTGGACCGACTAATGTTGTTGGACTGGGATTTACCCCGAAGCAACTGAAAGTAGCATGCTTTGGCATTGGCAGAGATGATATTTACCAGTTGATGAAGATACACTGATATATAAACAGTATATCCATGGGCGGGATTTGGGGGTGGGGGGGCACCGAGGGGGGCAATGCCCCCCCCCCCAACTGGGCACCTTTACTAATTTGTTTTCAGTAGTTTAAAATGAAGATCAAACAAAATTATATCACCCGCGATTCATAATATGAGGGACAAAGCGAACCCCTGCCCCCCTCCCCCAAATATAGAAGTCAAACTCGACCTGTGTATTTATCCAATCTCTGTCATTGTCGTCATCATCATCTATGGTCAGCCCACTGTTGGATGAAGAGCTCCTCTGCCCGACGCCGCTTCTCACGATCTTGCGATGCACTAATCCACCTAGTGCGTGACACACGACCTAAATTCATCACTCCGTCTCACCGGTGTTGTGTCATCTCTGATGCATTCTATTCCTTGGCGATATATCCCGCATAAAGCCAAGCGTGGCATACCTAACAGTGAAGTTGCATTCCTTGATTCTCTTGTCGTGTATTCTGTCACGTAATTGTACTCTCAACGCTGTGAAAGTAATTTCACCGAGCTAAATTACATCAGAAGACATATTTCTTCTTCTGATATTAAGATGTATTTTCACGGTAATTCTATTTCGCTTATACCCAGTTCGTCCTGATATGATTATGATAATGTTGCTGTTATTATGTTTCCTTGCTGAACTTTGCTTTAAGTATTTTAAAACAAGTTTGGTGACTCAGGGCCATTCTAGCGAATGAGATTATCCTGGTCTCTTGAATTCGGTCGTGGTTAAACAAAATCAAAATAACCCATGAGAGTGATGGGAAAACTCAACACGTTTGTTGGTTACATCTCGGCCTCAAAAAGGGAAAAATACAATCGGTGACGTTTCGGACAATGGCCCTTCGTCAAAGCAAATGATGTCGAGGCTAGAGAGAGTAAAATTAATTTGAAATTGCACTTTGATGAAAATAAAAAAAAACATTTTTTATTTACAGATGAACAGTTTCATTTGGCTTATCAATAGTTACCTATCAGTAATTATTGAGCAAGCAGAAACCCCCATTCGAAAGTAAAATCATAAAACGTTGCTGGCACCTGATCGAGTGACCGAGTTGCGTCTGACCAATGAAAACACCTCTTGTCGAAAGGTGCGTTGACTGAATAATGATTGGTCTACCTCTGGTGGCCATGTGACCTCTGCCTGCGCTCCGATTGGAAGGCATCAACCCTGTTGCTCACCGGGGGGGGGGGGGGCAGCAGTGATCAGATTTTGCCAAGCTTTGGACAACTGATTGTCTGAAAATTATACATGTACAGCAAACATTGTGAACCGGGTTTGACTCGGACACAGTGGTGATGCCACCAATGACCGGTACTTGTTGGGGAATGGTGGTGGTGTGTGTTTCACTACAAACCGGACATTGTTTTAAAATATTGATGGGAAAATACTTCGTGTCAATGTTAAGCTGATTATGTGGGTGAGATAATAGCCCACGAGAGCATCCTACTTAACAGGTCATTATCGTAACGCGGCCCTCTAAAGTCAAGAGTTTAGTCGACCTTGGTTCACCGTTGACTGCATTAATCAGAGCTCTGAGCTGAGTTGCTGGGTTTTAATCTAGAGTTTAAACTCACTGCCTATGATAATAGGGGTTTTCCCCTTTTTTCTGGCAACAAAACTGAAACCTTTTTACAAGGAATCATGTGTGCATTAACCACAATACTTGTGGTCAAAATGCAAAGAAAAAACACACTGATGATATATGCATTGTCCTTGAAACTGATTGGTCCACACCAGAGACGGCTTTCTTTTGAGCCTCGTCTCAATTGGTGCTAGACCAGAGGACGCCAAAAGGCGTACAGCTCAAAGACAATGCACTATCAAAGTAATGAGGGCTCGGGGTAAGCATCTACATCATTAGACCTCCTTTGCCAGTACCAAAAAAGGGGGAAAACCCTATTATTATTTCTTGATACTGGCAAAGGAGGTCTAATGATGTAGATGCTTACCCCGAGCCCTCATTACTTTGATAGTGCATTGTCTTTGAACTGTGCGCCTTTTGGCGTCCTCTGGTCTAGCACCAATTGAGACGAGGCTCAAAAGAAAGCCGTCTCTGGTGTGGACCAATCAGTTTCAAGGACAATGCATATATTGTCAGTGTGTTTTTTGTTAGCATTTTGATTAATGCGCACATGATTCCTTGTAAAAAGGTTTCAGTTTTATTGCCAGAAAAAAGGGGAAAACCCCTATTATTATATTTTGGTACTGCCAAAGGAGGTCTAATGATGTCACTGCCTATGATTAGACAGGGGTTTCAAGCGTAACCGCTTGATCGCATCAGCTCAGTTTCCAATGAACGCACACAGACACACAAAGCCTTGTCAAATTATATCTGGCTTCACCCTTGTTTTTGGAAATTTCCATTTCTAGTCAGTATAAAATATATCGGTTTGAATGTCGTCTTTGTGGCAGGGCGAGTGGAAAAATGCTGCCCCATAGTGCATGTACAAGCAGTAACTGAAGACATTTCAGAGGTAGCTCTATGATGTCCCCTTCCGGAGTGCTGCACCGCTCCGCGAGAGACACAAATTCATTCTCAGCTACCCCCCCTCCCGCTCATGCCCCATGACCTCCATCACTGAATCTGATGTCACAAGTGCGATTTAACGAGCGCGCCTGAAATGCTGGTAGATTGAGCCTCATTAGTCCACATTCACTGCGAATGTATTCTTTCCCCTAAGTGACCTAGCCTGGCCGCACAGCCTCCTTGCCAACCGTGTGTTTTGTGTAGGACGATCGCCGATGTCAAAGGAGTAATGCCCCTCATCTCTCCGCGCTCTGAATTGGTCCCCCAAATTTGTCATTGTCCCCCCCCCCCTCATCATCGCTCGGGGGTCCCCTCCTGTTCCCCCCCCCTCTGCCCCCCCCCCCCTTCCCCCCCCCCCCCCGCCCCTTATCCTGCAGGAATCTCCTGGACATGGACACGTTCTCCAAGTCGGACCCGAGTAAGTGATGCCTTGACAAAGGCCCACAATGAGAGGCCACAGGAGCAGCCGGTAAAAATGAAAAAGGGGGTGGGCCCACGGCACTAACGAGTGTGCTGGCGGTGGCGGCCGTGCCAGGACCCACAGGACAAGAGGACCCCCCAGGCGCCGGGCTACTAAGGGGAATGAGAAATTGCACCAGGGCCCCATTGTCATGCTCGCTACACCCTTGATAGCCGTGTCTGAGTAATGCGACGGTGTTGAGATGACCTACGGCGTATTAATGTTGAACTTATTTCGCACAGTACATAGCCAACCGTGCTCATCGGAGGGTCACTGTGCCTGTGATCCACCACTTGGGAGGCAAGAGTTGGTGGATCGCGTGGCATCTGAGAGATGGCGGTTACAGCAACGGCGTGCTTCAATCCTCCTGTGTGGACCTCTGTTATCCTATTGCATGAATGGGTTTTCTCCGGATGCACCCGTTTTCCCTCCGCAAGAAAAATCCAACGTTCATGAATGAGATTGGCCAAACATCCCATGAGATAAGAGGAACCCGTGTAAAAACGAGTCTCGGGACTCAGTGTGTGCTTCCTGTTATAGAGCAGTGGTTCTTGACCTTGGCTTCAGCCTGCACCCCTTTGGTTCTCAGAAAGGCCATCACACCCCCCCCCACTCAGGGGGTGCGTACACCCCAGGTTAAGAACTGCTGGTATAGAGTATTAATATTTCATTATTACAAAAATATATAATTATGATTAACAATGGGAATGAAATTGCTTGAATTTGTTTTATGAATGCACTAGGCTTCAAGTTAATTTATTCAAGTTCATTTATTAGGTATAGCCCTGTGAGTAATTCGGCTCTTGAATCGGGTGCAACCGCAACAAACAAAAAACAAAAACATGAACAAGAAAACATCTTAAAGGGACTATGTGACTATGTGCAAACAGAAAATCCAAGAAAAGACAGCAAAATATTGCAGTATTGCATGCTGCAGCTGCAATATTTCATGCTGCTTTGCGGATCTCAATTAGATGTGAAAGGTGCTGTCCGGCTACTTTGCGATGCCGTATACATTCATATGCACGGTACTTATAATCAACGGTGCTAAGCACGGGTCCAAAGGCCCAAACAGACCAAGCGGGCAGCAACGGGCGGCACCTTTCAGGCTATTATCGGTGCCCGTTAGCGCGTGTCCGTAATTGTGCCAAGGTTGTAAGAACTCAGGACGAATGCTCCTCTCGTTCACGTGAAGGAGAGGCGCCGTGAACAGTCTGATGCATGCGGAGGCGGCTGCGGCGAAGTGCGTGCCCCAACTGTGCCACGCTTTACAAAATGAGCAATGAACAAAACAGCTGCTTGGCAAATGTTGCCCCTTTGCTGGTGATGGGAGGCACTGGCACCCTCTTCGCTGAGGAAATACGATTGAAGTAAACATTTGGCACGATAAGTAACTGGTCCAGCACGTCTGCTGCGGCAGCGTATTGAGTTTACTCGACTGTAGGATCATTGACCTGCAAAAAATGTGCTCAATATGACTTTTCCTGCCATCGAGATACTATTCATGCCACTTTGTCTTTAGATGCCAGCCTGGCTTTTTGCTCACTCAGCGGTAGAGGGAGTGGCTCGCAATTTAAAGGCAGCCCATCATACCTCCAGGATAGATCAAATTAAGTACTGCTTCATGGGGAAGTCACCAGCGGTTATTCTATGGAAATGGTTGCCTTCACCATATGAATAGGGAATTTCCACGACTGGCTCATTGAAGCAAGGAAATCACTTTGACTTTGATGTAAGTGGCACATTCGGACAAACAAAATAAACTTTATGGGACAGTTAGAAAAAAATTGGAATTCATCAGTGGCAGTCATGGCCAAACCTGCTCAATATACTGTGGCTCCAGTTGCCCAAGAACATTGGACCTGGGTGTCGGGGAGAGCGTTAAGCGTGTCAGCAAGTTTCCCGCTCTTCCAAATCGACTCGAGCGGACAGCCGAGTTCCCCCACTGCGGAGATAGCTGGCGGTGGCGCTGATCTGTGCGAGTCGAGTCATTGTGATGACTGTTAGTTTCACGACATCGCGTCTGGCCGGTGAGCTGCGTGGATTCTCCGTCGTCCGCGTTCTCAGTCGTCGAGCTTAGCGGCCATCTTTGGCAAACGTCGCCTCAGACGACGCGATCTCGTGCGTTGTAAGAAGCCAAAGTGATTTCCTGCTCAAACGAGCTGCAAGCCGGTGCTTATCTCCTGTTTACAGCATTGAGGCAGTGGCCGGAAATTACACGTTCACATGGCGAGGGTGAGTCCATCCAAAGAACAACCACTTGTTTTACTTCCCCCACAAGGTGGTGCCTATATTATCCATAATAGAGTTACTTGGGTTAGATCGTGTAAATATAATGTGTCGTTAACCCTGCCACCACCTGACACAGCTAATTAGTCAGGTTTGTCACGGAAACAAAACATGCACATTTGTAACTACAAACCTGTCAACCCATACGGTTTACCCGTAATTTTGCACAGGGAAATTGAGTTCTCAGGTCCATACGGCGTACAGCCGTTTCTATACGGGCAAATTGTTTTTGTCTATTTGTGTTTCTCCCTTGTGGAACGTTGAGATTTATACGGGTATGGGGCCACCAATAAGGTCTGAATCGGTCTGTAATAAGGTAGGCACTGATAAGCGGTTGACAGGAAGGTAACTAGTTCAACATACCGGTGTGTTGGAGCGTAAACCCACAACTTTTACAATTCGAGCACAACATTCCACCGGTAATTACAAACCAGCCTCATCAGGCGACAGCCAGAGTTGTAGAGAAATCTTCCTGTTTGGGTCTTAAATAGAGAGATAAATGTGATGTCGTCACTTGGATAATATCGATCGCGACAGCCTAGCTGCGTATCTTATCGACTCCAGAGTGACTATGGGCTGAGTGAACCCTCAAACAGGAATTGAACTCGCAACCTTCCGATGCCTCGGCGCTCGCTCTACCACTGAGCCACCTGGGTTGTTGCATGACCAGGGCTCAATTCTTTTAGCCGGGTCCGGCTGTCCGGCTCGGTGATCCTGAAAACATTACCACACTGGGGCACACCGCATCCAAATCCGCTCTCTCGCTGCGCGCCCTGGCCGCCGTTCGTCACGTGTGCCACTGACTCCGGTTGAGCGACGGCGCAGGAACATTTATTCGGGGGGGGGGGGGGGCCAATAAACCCCCTGGCCGTAACATCTTAAGGAATGTGTAAGCCTGTTCCAGCCTCTCGAATAATGTTGAGCAAAATTACATCGCCTCGTAATCCCGTGGGTTTTTTCGCTGCCCGTCCGTGGGGGGAGTAACGCCACGGCCATCACGCGTTAACTTCACGCTGTGCCGATCTGTGCGTGTGTCTTGCCCCCCTTTCCTTCTGTCGTGTCCAGTTTGCGTGATGTACGTCCAAGCCGTAGGCAGCCAGGAGTGGCGGGAGGTAAGGTGTTCTCTCTCAGTCCCAGTCCTTGCCGTCTATCTGTGTCTGTCTGTCTGCCACGCCACGCCCTAATGCCTGCCTTTAAATGAAAATTCCTTTTATTGTCGTAGCATCCCAAAGAAGCAGAGGTTGGCGTGCTGATCCAAACAACTGCAGAGATCCTGGCTTCGAATCCGGGTTTCACCCGCCCGTGATTAAAACCGGGTTTGCCAATCGTAGTGAGTCAATGGTCGCAGGCTGTGCAGCCCGGTCGCGCATAGCAAAAATACGATCGTGTTACATTCGGTGTATCAGTTGGGATACATTCCAGCTCTGAGAAGAAAAATATCGTTTTGACGGTCACGTGACGAATGTTCCTCTCCAATGCAGAGTGGGTGGGGGGCACTGTCCTCTGTGTGCACCAGATGTGACTTGGAGGGATGTCAGAGGTCGCTCGCTCTGTGCTTTCTGCTTGTTTGGACTCTATGGCACTGACAACATTTGAAAAAGTTACAAACGAATTTGCTTAACGAATGAAGACAAGACCGTAGGCAAATTTAAACAAACAGATGGTTAATTCCTAATTTACGTTCCCAACGTGTGCGTGTGTGTCAATGTGTGTGTGTGTCTGTATGTGTGGGTGCGTGTGTCTGTGTTTCTGGGAGCGGTAGTGTCACAGTGTGCCGCACTGCGAACCCGACAATACGAGTTCAATTCCCTCTCAGCATTGATGAATATCTGAACCGCTCCTGGGCTTCCCCTAGGTCAACTCAACCTCAAATTGAGTACTTAGTACGATGTGTAAACATCACCACTATGGAGGCCAAGGTGGCCGGGCGTGTTGCTGTGCTGTACATCCTTCTATAGGTGCTCGCTAACATCAATTGCCCCAACAGTCTGTTAAAGGCTATGAGGGTTGTCTTTGCGTTTGTTTGGGAACGGTGTGTGCGTGGGTGTGGTTTCTGTCGGCAGTTTGGCCGCACGGAGGTGATCGACAACACTCTGAATCCGGACTTCGTGCGGAAGTTCATCATGGACTACCTGTTTGAAGAACGGCAGAACCTCCGCTTTGACCTGTAATGCCACATCGCCTGGTCACGCTGTCACCCCAACTCGCTCCCACCAACCCCCCCTTCCCCCCGGCGCACACCCTCGCAGTCGCGCGAGTTGCAGCAGCGTGGACGAGGCGCGCCACGACTCGTTAGATCGATCCTTCCCCGCTCACGACGTGCGTGTCGAATTGGACGCGTGGCAATGTGGCCCTTCGAAAACTTACCCCAAATCGTGCGTGCAAATTACACGATCCTGGGGAGTTTCACAAATGGGGTCGCTTCGCAATAAAATATTGACAATCAACCTGTCGGTGTCATGTGGAAGGCAATTATTTCCAGTTTTGACGACAAACGGCTTATTAATTCGATTCGGCAATGGTTTGACACGCACACGGGTACGTCCGTCACCGTGGGATTTTCACGAGCATTTCTCCCTCATCGAGAAATGTGGACAACGCTCTTTCTTGGTAAATCGCGGCCGCGGTCGGTTGACATCGAGAACCACACGCAGTCAAAGGGCCACTTCACAATTACACTCCCAATTGCCCCGCTCCTTTAAATTGCCTGAGATGTACGTCCAACATCGTGGAAGTGCACTCACGCGACTGGATATGGTGACCGATCGAGCAAATGAATGGGAAACAACACAAACGCGATGGTACAAATGTGGCGAATTTTTTTTTACTCAAATTTATAATGGAGTTTTTACATTAAGAAGTCAACAGAGCTATGTGCTTTTAAATCATCGTCTAGATTGAAAACTCATTTCTTCAGAACTGCTTTTTTTTCAGTTTATTGTCCCTCCCCCGCACCTCTGATTAGCCACGGTTGGCTATGTACGGCTGCATACACACAACAAAACACACAACACAATCATGCTCGCGCAATATAATATCGATGGACACCTCGCGACTTAACGTGATTCGGGATGCTGTACAGAAACAGCTGACGTGTTTATTTAACAGAGGAGAGGCGGGAGAAAGGCGTTGAAGTGTAGAGGTGTGAGCGATGTCCAGGTATCTGGTGGGATCATTTCGGTAGAGGGAGGGCAGCTTGTGGAGACTTTCATCCAGCGGTGCATTGACCGTGGCCGATGACGCTGGATTCGTAACGCAATGGACGATTTTCATTGATGAACTATCGGCACCGCTGCCCGCCGGTCCGGTTGCCACCTTGGTTAACCGCGCAGCAAACGCCCTCTGAGATGTACTCCGGTCACTCGGGGCAGGTGGTTGACATGAAGCTGCCGCGCAAATCCCCGCGCAATGCACGAGGAGTTATGAGAGCCCTCCCTCCGCGTAGCCGTCCCCTAATAATGCGCAACAGCTCGTCAACGAGATGAGTGCACGCCCACCGCATCTCACGGCCTCTGACATCTCGTGTTCATCTTCTCCCCGGAGCACCAATGCCTTGTTTATCGCACCGACGATGCACCCTTCCCCCCCCCCTTTCCGTTCGCCGTGTGAGTGGCAGTAATTCATCGTCATCCCCAGCCGATTTCATCGCTCCATCTCTGCTGTAGACTCCCTCTCGGGGAGTGAGTGGCAGTAATTCATCGTCGTCATCAACGGGCCGATTTCATCGCTCCATCTTTGCTGTAGACTTCCTCTTGGGTAGTTTCCTGCCCTTTGGCTGCCACTCCATTTTCAGTCTCAGCCACACAGGAGTAGAAGCCTTTTTGGGGGTTTTTATTTTTAAGTCAATCTGAAATTTTCGCTGTTGATTATGTTGTTGTTGTTGTTTGTTGCTGTGTGTTACCCAGGACCCCATCTCGCTGCGTTGTGATGACCTAAGTCACACCATTTGTTGTTTTCGTTCTGTTTTTTTTTTGGCTTTTAGGTTTGATGTGGATTCACGAAGCTCCAACCTCTCCAAGCATGTGAGTCACGCGCACAGTTCACTCGTGATACAAATACAAAGATCCCCCGTATAGCCTTAACAGACCGTTGGGGCAAGTGTTGTTAGCAAGCACCTAATGAAGGCTGGCACGTTACACGAAGGGGTGGGTGGCCACCACCGCGTGCGGCTGCCTTTGTCTCCCTTGTGGCAATGTTTACACGCCACACAAGGTTCTCATTGGAGGTTAATTATGAACTTAGACACACACACGCGCCCACTTACACATTCGAGCGTGTATGCACATGCCTCGTGCCCTCCCACACGCGAGCACACACTTGGCAAGGTTGCTGGCACTTGCGTCACGAGTTATGTAATGGTAAACAATCACACGAGAGTGCTTCGTTAAATAAATACGTTCACAATTGGGGCCATCGCTGCTCTCCGATGTGGTTTTCGGGCCGTGCCGTGCGTTGTTTTTCGCAACGATGCCCCACGTACTGGGAGCTTCTTCAGCAGGAACGAGCGATGCAATACACACGTTGGCGCACACCATGGCACACGTACACACGCGCACCCACACACACACGCGCACGATCTGACCTAATCCATTACCTGTGTGCCATCTTTGTCTGCACTGCCCCTGGGAATAAACAGAAGGTAACATTTGAAACAAAAACAAAAAAAACACTCTCCCTCCACGAACCACTCCTTCCCTTCGATAGCTGAACCACCAGCACCCTCAACCCTCCCACCACCGTCCTACCAAAGTCTTCATACACCCTCTCCTCCTTCTCGATGGTTCCTTCCGTTCCCGCACCGCAACCTGTTCCTGTCAGTCCCCTCACCGCTGCTCCTAACCCCCACCGCGCACACCCTCCTGGATGTCACGAACCGTTCGGAGCGTGGACATTCTTGGCTGTCACCCCATTGCACCGCAAACAGGCAACGGCCGACCCAGAAACCCGCACACCCACGCACCCCCCATGCGACCACGCAACCATACACCCACGCACCCACACACCCAC
>CM025632.2:1127759-1171478 GCA_014621495.2 Entosphenus tridentatus | reverse complement strand
CTTGCACACACAGGGAGTTGAGACGTGATCTTGCACACACAGGGAGTTGAGACACGCTCTTGCACACACAGGGAGTTGAGACACGCTCTTGCACACACAGGGAGTGAGACGCGCTCTTGCACACACAGGGAGTGAGACACGCTCTTGCACACACAGGGAGTTGAGACGCGCTCTTGCACACACAGGGAGTGAGACGTGCTCTTGCACACAGCAAGGGAGTTGAGACACGCTCTTGCAAGCGACAACCACCTGCTCGTCAACCAAGACCTCGACGATGTCACCTCTTCACCAGTCGGGACGCGAGTCCCGATTCCCCCGTCTGGGATATCGCTGCTGCTGCTGCTGTCACCATCCTGGAATCTCGCCCCGAGCTCCGGAAGAACGCTGGCGAGCAGAGTGGAGCGACGCGGATGCCCAGAATGAACACGTCACTCGAGACGCAAAAGATTGCACGTTTCCTGGCTTTGACAATCCTCCTCGAAGTCAAGTTCAAGTTCATTTATTATGTATAGCCCTGTGAGCCATTCGGCTCTTGAATCGGGTGCAACCGCAACAAACAAAAAACATGAGCAAAAAAACATCTTAAAGTGAATATGTGACTGAGTGCAAACAGAAAATCCAAGAAAAGACAGCAAAATATTGCAGAAAAAACACCGTACACCAACGCTGTGTGCAAAAATCCCAGTGGGATGCAGTCAAACAACCAACAATAACCACAAGACAACTTAGATTAAGGCCATCAGTCTAACTCTGTACTACAACAAACAAACATGGCTAAACCAATACACTTTTCGAATCACCAAAATAAAGCCATGAAAGCAATGAAACAGAGATAATAGGAACTGTGACGGAATTTTCACAATAAATGTCATAAACAACATGTACTACCAAAACCCTGCAGCCATTCCTGGCTGCATGAGTCACTCCACAACAGCAGAAGCATCAATCGGAGTATTATAATTTTTGAATGCACCTTTAAGATTAGCACAATAAATCAAAACACAGGTCAAACTTTTTAGCGATCATCCGGAGCGAAACATTTTCTTTTAGGCCACTGAATAGCACTGGCAGCTAGGGGTGTACAACTCCTCTAGAGCAGTTTTGAGTGAAGATCTCATAGGTAGTGACTCAAGTTTCAATTTATTGGCAATAGCATTCCAGACCCTGGGGGCATCAATAGCAAAGGCCCTTCCTCCAGTATATGTATGGCAATAGGGAATATGAAGCTGGTAAATGAGTATAGACCTTAGGTCAAATTTGTTCTTTGAAACAGAGAGGAGATCCAGCAGGTAATCTGCGGATTTTTTTGTAAGTACATCGTGAATAAATAAGATCTGGTGCACAAGCCGTCGAACATTCAGAGATGTTAAGTTTGACCCAATGTAGAGATCACAGTGGTGAGTCCTATATGGGCAGTTCAATGCAAATCTTAAAGCGTAACTATCAACCGCGTAAGAACATCAACGGCAGGCCGATGCTCGCATCTGCTTCATGAAGGGCAAATTTAAAACGCAAGCCACAGCGGTGAGATCGTGGCAACGTAACCCAAACTGCGAGCGACAAAAGTAGTAAACCACTGCAATCTGCGCGCCATCATATGGAGGAGGAATATCAAACCTGCACGAACGCTCTCTCCTCAAGCCCTCTCGTAGCTAGCAGACCTCGACATTGGCATCTAGCTGCTGAACACATTGCCATACTCGAGCATAGAATCGTACCAAGCATATTGGAAAATGCTTGAAGAAAATCACTGGCTCTGACAGGACTGATAGATATCGATGCTGTCAATTTTTGCCTCAATTTTTGCAGAGAAGGCACGGCGATGCCTGAGTGGGACCCAACCCCACGCTCCTAACATTTTGCACTTGGGATGATGCACATTACAATAATGGACTTCACTGCCAAAAATAAAGTGTGGGAGTGTGCGAGTGAGAGAATGTATTTTCACGCGTGTGTTCGGCTGTGGGTATGTGTGCCTGTGGAACAGTAGTGTAACGGTTAGCGCGCTGCGCTACAAACCAGGCGACCCGAGTTCGATTCCCGCTCACGGCCAACACCAGTGACGAGTATCTGAACTGGTCCTGGGCCTCCCCTAGGTCGACTCAATCTCAAATAAGTGCCTGGCACGATGTGTAAGCATTTCCACTGGGGAGACAAAGGCGGCCGGGCGTGGTGCTGGCCACCCACCCCATCATGTGCCGTGCCAGCCCTCATAGGTGCTCGCTAACAGCACTTGCCCCAACAGTCTGTTAAGGCTATACGGGGGGTCTTTGTCTTTGTCTTCGTGTGTGAGCAGGGGAATACCTGGAAAGAAATGTGGGAGCGTAATTCTGACGGCTGAGGAACTGGGAAACTGTCGGGTGAGGCCTCTCATTCCCTCCCCTCCCATCTGTCCAACGGCAGTGTTTACGGCCATGTGGGAAACACAGCAGTGCTTTTTGTGAATCACTGGAGATGCAATACTGATGCCTGCGTGTGGGATTCAACACGTCGAAATGTAATACGGGCATCGTCAACAGCAGGACAGGGTACATCTAAAAATAGTGTTCTTTATTTACACGGGGAAAGCCTCTCCGAGTCTCGAGCTGTCTCTTATAGTGTGAGTGCTATCTTCGAATGTTTCGGATCGTGCCATTTGTGACAGTTTGGCTTTGTGGTTAAACGCTTGAATCGTCGCGCGGGTGCGACCACGTGGGATTTCTCCGTTGCGATGTGTATCTTCCCCGATGTGCACTCTTTTGGGGGTTGATGAGCACACTGGCACTGGGGGATCTCCGGTCCAATCTCTAGGCACGGCAGTTGAAAACAATGAACACGTTTTTTAAATTCTCCCACTGCTTCTGTTCACCCAGCAGTGTGTAAAGTTTAAATTTAACTATTATAAATATTAAACTACATTTATTTTACCGGGTAAGGCCCACTAAGCTAAGTAGCTCTTTTTCAGACGCGACCTGGCCACAAATGATAGCTCAACGAAGCGGCTTATTGCGTGGAAATTGGTAGCCGACAAATACTCTGAACGCGTGTTGATTATGAATGTGGAGGGTGAAAAAATAAATCTCGGCTCAAATAGATGTATTTAAAGTGGTGGGATACCGAGTATGTGTACTCAGATCTCAAATAAGACGTCTGGTCAGCGTTTAGGCCCAAATACCCTCTTACTTTACTCTTTGGTTCTTTTGGTAAAGTCACGTAGAAAGAAAATAAATTAAATAATAGAGTACGACGTTTCGATTGCAACACAAGCAACACGGAGACACACAGACAGACACACAAGCAGAGAGAGACAACACAGACACACAGAGAGAGACACACAACATTGACACACAGAGCTGTGTGTAGTAATTCCTGCAGTCACGAAAGCTTCAAATCAAGTTTGACCCTCTTAATTTCTAGATGGCCTTTCTAGAAAAAATCTCTCTCTGGTGGAGGTCCTTCTGCCGGCATCGGTGAGAGCGTGCAATTGCAGGGCCTGCACTTGTAACAACAAAACCTCTGCTCCCAATCCTTCACCTCCGTTTCCCTCCGTACAGAGTCAAACTCATTACCAGCTGGATGCTCCCATGCCAGTATTGTACTGGGAGCATTCCTATCTCGTTAATTTTTTTTTGGAAGGGTGGGGGGGGCGTTCTCTAGCCACCTGCAAGGCTGCTCGGGGTTCTCAGCAGCTTCGCTCTGACGTTCATTTGTTTAAGCAAAGACAAATTGGTTGCACCGGTGCGCACACAATCACCCGCGCGTGTGCGCGTGCGTGTGCACTCCCACCGACAGCGTAGCAGCTAGCGCACGGCGTTACTGACCCCAGGCAACCCTGAGTGCCCATTCCTGACCACGGCTAACATCATCATTGGCGATTATTTAAACCGGTCCTGTACCTCCCCTAGGTCGACACAGCCAAACAATAGCATTTGTTGCGCTGTATAGACGTTAGCACTGGGGAGACAAATTCGGTCGGGTGTGTGTTACTGGGCATTCCACACCTGCTCGTGAGCCGTGCCGGCCTTCATAGGTGCTCTTCTCCAACAGCACTTGCCCCCATAACCTGTTGAGGCTACACGGTTTATCTCTGTCTATATGTCTGTGTCCACCCACGCGCGCAAATGCTCACACACCACTGGCCCTCCGAGATCAGGCCGCAAGCCAGGGCCAATTCAATTTTGGGTTATTTAATTCTTCTCTTGGAGACTCAAATTAAACTTCGCCACAAATGCATTCGTTTCCTGCCGAGGGAAGAGCTCATTTCAAATCAATAACGTGCGGCCTGATTCTATGCTCCCATGCAACTTGCAAGTGTGTGGCTGCGGAGTGCACTACATCGCACAGCCACATTCGTGCAATCAGCGCCGGCGTTCGTTTTTGTGTCCGCGCACAGAATCACCGGCGGTGCGGTGGCTAAGCGCGCCACGTTAGGAGCCCGGCCCCGCTGCCTGAGTTCCATTGCTCACGGCATCGGTGGCGGAGTATATGCTGAAACGGAGACTCAAATTAAACTTGATTTTTAACGCTTCGCAACTTAGATTGACACCAGCATTTAGGAATTGGTTCTGTTCTTTTTGGCCGCAACATGGGGTCATGCTCGCAAATGTGGTCCTATGTAGATGAATGTGTTTTACTTAAAGTTATGTGACCATCAGCGACTTATTCGAGAGAAAAGTTGCCAAACTGACCTCAAGAGGTTGCCTCAAACTTGCAGTCTCAAACCAGCGCGAAACGCACTACAGTCAAAAACTATAAAACTAAAAACTATTTAAATTTTCATACTCTTTGGTTCTTTCGGTAAAGTCACGTAGGTATAAAATAAATTAAATCACGACGTTTCGATTGCAACGCAAACAATCATCATCAGGTGGGAAAACCACAGCGAGAATTTTTTTTGCTGAAGTAGGAGAGAGAGTTGCCGTGGTAAGAGGTTATTTAGGTGAGAAAGGGGGGAGGGGCAAGAGGGAGAGAGAGGGGGGGTGTGGAGTAGGGGGATGGGAGCGCTGCGCGGACGTTAGGAGAGGGACGTGAGGCTGGGGGAATGGGCGGGGCTGGAAGTGGGAGGCCGAGAGAGCTGGGGATGCGGGGGGGGGGGAAGGGGGGGGGAAGTGGGGGGGGAAGGGGGGGGTTAACTCGGAAAAAATGTTATTTTAATTTTACCAGGTAAGGCCCACTGAGCTATGCAGCTCTTTTTCACAAGCGACCTAGCCACAAATCATAGCTCAACGAAGTGGCTTATCACGTCGAAATGTTTAGCGGCCAAATACTTTAAAGGCGTGTTTCTAAATGTGGAGGGAAAAACCGAGGGACCCAGAGAAAAATACACGTGACCACGCAGATAACAGACACCGGTCAGGATCGAACCCATATAACACGGCTCATTACACTGCGGATTTGGATATAACTCGGGGTCAACAACGTAAGAGCATGGATGAAAGATAATTTGACAAGCAGATCGGTGCTTCGCTACCAGTGGTGAATAAATCGCCACGGCAGAGTCCCAGCGCGTTGATCAGTGGCCGATCCAGCCCCCCTCCCCACTACTCCGCCCCCACTACTCCGCCCCCCTTCCCTCTCGATGGGTTGCGCAAAACGGCAGCGGACCACCCCGGCCCCTCTCCACCCCCTCGTTGGGCAGACAGACACGGAGGGCACACACAGCGACGGTGTCGCACGCAGACCCAGAGACACATACATCTGACGCGGAGACACGGACGCACGCTCATACACTAGCGGACTGTCGGGGCAAGTGCTGTTAGCGAGCACCTATGAAGGCCGGTACGGCACACGAGGGGGTGGTTTGGTGAGCAACACCACGCCCGACCGCCTTTGTCTCCCCAGTGGCGATGTTTACTGCACACCGCACCAGGTACTTATTTGAGGCTGAGTCGACCTAGGGGAGGCCCAGGACCGGTTCAGATAATCGTCACTGGTGTCGACCGTGAGTGGGAATCGAAGCCCGGGTCGCTGGGTTCATAGCGCAGCGCGCTAACCGCTACGCCACCGCTCCCCACACACTCAGGGAAATGGACTCGAATTGTAAATGGTGTGTATTTACTCTCCAACACGCCGGTGGTGCTGAAGTGGTAACTAATTGGCATGTTTTGTTTTCGTGACAAACCTTGCTAATTGGCTGTGGAGGATTGTGGCGGGTTTAACGACGCATTTATATTCACACAATCTAACCAAAGAATACCTCTATGAAAGGGACAAGCATGTTCCCCTCTAACGCGGGTAGCGGTGATTGTTACTCATTTCCCCATGACGCCCTGGGTTAGGTTTGGGCTTCAACTGCTTGGTTCAAATGTGCAAACCCGGATTTGTGACTCTGACAGCCACCGGTCGGGCTTGCCTTCCACTCGTGAAGATGTCCCAGCACAAAAAATTCACGCTGCAAAGTGTCACAGAAACCATGCAAATGACGACGGCAATGATGATGTTAGTTGTCCTGTGGGTTACAGTCAAGTCTGTGGGTGCCATGTGGTGGATTTGTCTTTATTGTCGTCGACTAAAGCAGTCGAATTGTATCGTCGTCAAACACTCTCAGTTATTAAATATCGGTCTAAGGGATGTGAATTCCCCCCAGCCCCCTCCCCCACCAGCATGTTCAGGTCAGCCAGCCAATCAATGAAGTCAGTGAATATTGTTAAATACATCTCGTAAATTACCAATGATCATGTCCAGTCTTCCTCCGTGCCCTGCCGTGTCTAGTAACGCCACTACATGATCCTGGTCTGCCTCTTCACTCACATTCGGTTAGTTTAGTCTCGTCGTGGTGATGATGATGATGATGGTGGCAGTGGAGATGGTGATGATGATGATGTAAATGATGGTGGGCAGCAGTAGTTGTCACTCGATGGTTATCGTCCACTCAATGATCATAGTTCACGCCAAAAAAAACACAGGTGACCGATGTTTTCATTTTCGTGACGCCAAGACTGATCAAATGGAATAGCTGGGGACCCCCCCTGGGTCTAAACACTCGGTGAGGCTTTCCTGAGTACATATCACATTATTACCACTGCTGCACTCGGCGTTGAGTCGTTGAATGGCCTTGATATCCATCCCTGTGCGATGGCATTAGACAATGCGGAGCGCGTGTAAGCAGCCCGCGAATAGCAATATTTATCTCTCTCTCTGCTGAAGCCCTCTCATCGTGGCCAGCAGCAGTGCCTCAACATTAGCATCTGGCTCCTGAACACCTTGCTGCTGCTGCTGCTGTCATTGTGCGCCGGCATTGAATAGCAAAACCGCAATGCCCATGTGCTGGTCGAGAGTTACAGAAGGGAATTGTGTATAATAGACATGTTAAATAAATTAGACACGTTCCTCAGTAAATACTCTTGTGTGTGTATCCTTGAAAGGAAAAGTGCACAATAGGCGACGTTTCGGCCAGTGGCCTGAAGAAACGGGGTGGATGATAAAAAGTTGGAGGCTGCACTTAACACTGTGGGGTCCGATGCAAATCGCATTTTTCAATATTTTACCGATTAACATTTTTTTTCATTGGCATATGAAGAGTTACACTCATAGTCGTTATTGAGTGTGCATGAGCCCCTTCAATAATAAAACACCTATTACTAAAGAGACGCATCATTTTTTATGAAAGGTTAAATTATAAATGTTGCTCGCACAATGCATTATGGATATAACTTTTGTAGTGAGGGAATTATAAACTCTTATTGTCAGCAGCTCTCTCTCCTGTGTCAGCGGTTGTCCTGCTGCATCGGTGCCACCTGATGGAGGTCGCTTGTGTTGCGATCGAAACATCGTGTTTTTATTTTATTCTATTTCTACCTACGTGACTTTACCGAAAGAACCAAAGACGAGGGAATTATACTCAGGGCTCTCCGATGTGAATTCGGTTCATGCCGCTGGTTGTCCGGCATGACGTCCGACGTTTCGCTCCACGTGCCTGCAGCAGCAGCATCATCGTCCTCGTCACTTCAGGAACTGAGCGAGCTTCAGGCAAAGTTTAGCGACACGTCGGGGCGTCGTGCCGGACGACACGTGGCAGCGACCCGAAACCACGTGGGAACACCGATGCACCCAGTCGTAGATCGTGCTCGGGTTCTCGACGGAGGCGGCGGTTGTGGTTGTTGACCTACGGCTGGGTGAGCTCACCTGCCCCCTTGCCCACCCACTGCCCACCCACTGCCCACCCACTGCCCACCCAGGACATTGCCACCATGCAGTTCTGTGGAAACAAGCTGGACAAGAAGGATTTCTTCGGCAAGTCGGACCCCTTCCTCGTGTTTTACCGCAGCAATGAGGACGGCTCGTGAGTGCTCACCACAGCAACAACAACAACAGCAGCCGCCATTCGCCACTAAGCGGCGGTGATGTCACAGCAACGCTTATGCCAGGCTGGGTGCACTTTGAGGCCACGTGAAGTGTGGAAGGCTCGCCGGGGGCAGACCCAAGTCTTATGGGTTAACCGCCTGAGATGACTCGCTGATGTGATACACCACCTGTGCTCCCCAATGTGGCAAGTTGCCACAGTGGCAAGTGCACAAATATCTCCCGTATAGCCTTAACAGACTGTAGGGGCAAGTGCTGTTAGCGAGTACCTATGAAGGCCAGAACAGTACACGAAGGGGTGGGTGGCCAGCACCACGCCCGACCGCCTTTGTCTCCCCAGTGGCGATGTTTACAACACCGTACCAGGTACTCATTTGAGGCTGAGTCGACCTAGGGGAGGCCCAGAACCAGTTCAGATAATCGTCACTGCTGTTGGCCGTGACCAGCAATCGAAACCAGGTTGCCGGGTTCATAGCGCAGCGCGCTAACCGCTACACCACCGCTCCCCACCTACATAGACCCACAAAAGACCAAGATCTCCCGTATAGAACATACAGGTTTTTGGAGCAAGTGCTGTGAGTGCGGACCTATGAAGGCAAAGACGGCACGCGAGGGGGTGATGTGGCCAGCACCATGCCTAGCCGCCAGTGCTAATGTTTACACAGCATACATTTAAGATTCAGTCGACCTAGGGGAGGTCCAAAATTGGTTCAAATAATTGCCACTGACATTGGCCTTGAGCGGGAATCGAACATGAGTTGTTGGATCCATAGAACAGTTCAGTAACCACAATACCACCACAAATACAAAGATCCCCTGTATAGCGTTAACAGACTGTCGGGGAAAGTGCTGTTAGCAAACACCTATAATGGCCGGCACGGCACACGAGGGGGTAGGTGGCCAACACCACGCCCGGCCGCCTTTGTCTCCCAAGCGGTGATGTTTACACACCGCAACATTTGAGGCTGAGCAGACCTAGGGAAGGCCCAGGACCGGTTCAGATAATCGTCACTTGTATTGGCCATGAACGGGAATCGAACTCGGGTTGCCAGGTTCGTAGGAGAGCCTGCTAACCGCAACCACACCGCTCCCCGTTTTGCTAATCACACGTACGCACACATTCACACACACACTTCCCTCCACGCACTCTCTGCCCCAGCAACCGAGGCTCTCAGTCGAACCCGCCAGTCCACCTTCACTCAGCGGGAGGTCATTCATTCTCCTCTGTTGCCCCATATGTTTGAAAATCCCTCCCCCCAGCCTTCACCTATTCAGGCTCAGGACCTTCCCTTTTTTTCTCTCTGCCTTTGACTGTTTGCCCCTCTCTATAAAATAAACATGCACACTATTTCTGTACAGCGTCTTTAGGTGCGGTCACATTCAGAAGCTCTATAAATGCAAATTGTATTTTATTGTATTCACGCCATGTGTGCATTCCTATCCGGCATCTAAACTTTGTCGTGAGTTAGGGATGACATTCAATTCAGGGACACATTCTTAGATTCCTTGGTTTTACCATCTTCGTTTGTATTGTTTCCATACCTGTCAACCCCTTATCAATTCCTACCTTATTGCAGACCAATTCAGATATTATTGGTCCCCCCGTGCTCTTATGGATCTCAACGTTCATCCTATAAAGTCCCATCACAAGGGAGAAACACAAACAAATACATATTTTTTCATATTGCCCGTACTGAAACGGCTGTATGCCGTTTGAACTGAAAAACACAATTTCCCTGTACAAGACTGTGGTTAAACCGTATGGGTTGACTGGAATGTGTTTCCCACATTTTATTTGTCCCGTTCGTTGTCGATCTGCCTGCCCCATTATCCAAAATGTAACACGATCATATAATTAGCACGAATACATTTTAATACATTTTTTAAAATAGAATCGATTTTGAACGAGGAATCGCCACCGTGTCGTCACACCGTGCGTGCGGTCCCACGCTGCTCCCCCAGGTTCACGATCTCGCACAAGACAGAGGTGGTGAAGAACACCCTGAACCCCGCGTGGCAACCCTTCAGCATCCCCGTGCGCACCCTCTGCAACGGGGACTTTGACAGGTGAGGAGCACGCAGCGGCGCCTGGGGTGTGGAGACACGTGTGCCGTGTCCCACGACCAATTTCAAGCAGGTACGAAGCGGTGCCCGGCCTGTTCTCGTTACTGCCTGGCACGGTTCGTTTTGTCATCTCAACGCTTCGGGGGTCGTGCAGCTCCGTGAGCTCAGCCCCTACCCCTCTGCCCTGTCCCACTTGCCTTTGTATTATTCATCTTGATTTGAAGCTTTTGTGACTGCAGGAATCCACACTCTTTGGTTCTTTCGGTAAAGTCACGTGGGTAGAAAATATTTTTTTATTTTAATACATTTGTATTTTATTTTATACCTACGTGACTTTACCGAAAGAACCAAAGAGTTTGTATGATTACATTTTAGTTTGTTTTAAAGAAGATTGAATCTATGCTTGGGATGGGTAACACTATCCCGGTGATTCAAATTACAACAAGAACCTGACGTTGCCTAATGAGGTACAAAATCGACCGCGCCTCTTTCCTCATCGTTGACCCCGTGACCTGGCGACTGTTTCTGCGAGGCTGCCACGGGAGTCTAGGCCGTGCCTGATTCTCCGGTTCGCAAGCCACACCGGCACGCTTCCCAGAGGCCGTGGGAACATGGCAACAGTTGGGAAATAGGCCACAGGACGTGAAGACATGCAGCATAACATGCAGCGTAACATGCAGCGTGATCGAGATCACTGAGGGGGGGCACAGTGGTAAGATGTTAACTACCTCACTTGGTATGCAGGAGGTCACAGGTTCGATCCCGACCTTGACGCCTGTATATTTGAAGTTGGAGTGTTTCTCTCCCTGTAGTCGCGTGGATTTTTCTCCAGGTCCGCCGGTTTGTCCCTCCACATTTAGAATTAACATGTGTTTAGACTATTTGGCTGATATGCATTTCCACATGATAAGCCACTTCGTTGAGCTACCATTTGTGGCCAGGTCGCTTCTGAAAAAGAGCTATGTAGCTCAGTGGGCCTTACTTGGTAAAATAAATATAGTTTCGTTTATAGTTTAGAGAATGGACACACTCTAGGTGATTTGGTTTTAGGTGTAAACTTTATTAATCCACTGCTGGATGAAAGTATCCCTCAAGCCACCATTATCTACCGTGCTCCTGCGATGTACTCACCTAGCACGTGCAAAGCAGCTGATTTCATCGCTCCATCTCCTCAGTGGTGCGTCCTCACAAACTCACTCCATTCTTTCCGCCGCCACTCCGCCATTATTTTTCAACGGTCGGCCATCTTCTCTCCTGAGCGACGTGTCCTGGCACAAACACCTCACGACACGGTGTTAGCTTCCCACCCTGAAGGCGTCACCGGGAATCCTGGTGGACTCGTGAATGGGAGTCACGAGGCATCCCCACGGGCGTGGCGCTCATAACGGCTCTCCATGTCCTCAAACTCACAAACGCCGCGTTGGCTGCTCGCACTCACGGCCTGCTCGGACTTGTCACCGCGCTACCCTATAAATATTTATTTATACGTATTCTAATTTTTTTTTTACCAGGTAAGTCCCCTGCTGAGCTACATAGCTCTTTTTCAGAAGCGACCTGGCCACAAATGATAGCCCAACGAAGTGGCTTATCATGTTGAAATGTATAGCAGCCAAATACTCTAAACACATGTTGAATATAAATGTGGAGGGAAAAACCGGAGGATCCGGAGAAAAATTAATCGACCACGGGAAGAGAGACATGCAAACTCCAAATATACAGCAGCAGGCGTCAGACTCTGGTATCGAACCCAGGACCTCCTACATACCAGGCGAGGCAGTTAACCTCTCGCCACCCACAGCGGGTTGGTCTACCTCGCAGTGACACCGAGCCAGGAACGCCGCCTTCTCTTGGCTAGTGGGGCATCCTGTTAGTACGAGTGTTGCCGTGATGTTATTATTATTCACGATTCGATACGAAATGGAATTGGCAAAGGTGCAGCCCTGCAATGGCTTGCTTACACCACTGCTGCTCAAAGAGCCTCCAGTCGAGAGGGGCTCTACAAAGCCCCTCTTGAGAGTGTTTTGTACAATTCCTCCACACTGCCTGTGTATCGCACCAGCCGTAGAAGCCCAAACGATGCTTGTGTTAAATTCTGTGACCGCCGGATTCTGTTTTCCAAGCTCTGATTCCATTCATGTGGAATTCACTAAATGTAAATACGTAGAAGTGCAGCCCTGCAATTGCGTGCCCATACCACTGCTGGCAGAAGGGCCTCCACCACAGTGAGCTCTACAGAGCCAATCGCTCCGTGGTATTTTTGGCCCACTCTTTCAGACTTCCCAGAAAAAACCCGGTTTCATCACGGGCGCAGCTGCCGGGACTGGAGCCGGGGACAAAAGTGGTGTCAACTTGGCTCCCGCGACCTCTGAGCCACACGGCCGCCTCTGATTATGGGGCGTCTATAAATGGAACAACGTGCATATCCTCGTATTTGCCCCGAGCACGGCAACCCCAAACTTTGTACCCGTGAACTCTCCGCCACCGCCGCGACCTTGGCTTCGCCCGAAATTCAAGATCGTCCCTGAAATAGACGCGGGTGGCGTCAGCGTATTCGGTGTCCTCCCGGTGACGCGCGCCCTGCGTGTGCGGACGAGCAGCGTCTGCGCCTATCGACTCCCGCGTGGTCTTAGGTGTTGGCGCGTGTCCCCGCGATGTCTCCCGGCTCGCCGACCTTGTCGCGTCATCCCTCCCCGCACCCTCCCACCCCCCCCGCCCCCACCTCCCGTGCCTCCGCAGGACCATCAAGGTGGACGTGTACGACTGGGATCGAGACGGCAGGTGGGCCACTTTGTTGAACGGGCTCGGAGGACGCCGTGTGTAGCCGGCAGCGTGGCAGTGTTGGCGCGGTGGCGGCGGTGGCGGTAGAGGGTAAAACTGTGCAGCCCTGCGGTGTCTCGCTCATGCCACATGCTGGTGGAAAGGCCTCCACTAGTAGAAGCTCTGGAGAGCCTCTCTAGAGCAGCGATGGCCACCCGTCATCTCCCGAGCCACATGAGGCTCTTTAATCCACCACATGCAGCTCTATCCAAGGGGGATAACGTAGAACATATCATCACAGTAACAAAGATTAATGAATGTCTCCCGTGCTGTGCCGAATACTAACTCATGGGTACATTTTGGCTCTCGGTCTGTTAGAGGTTGGCCACTTCTGCTCTCGGGGGTGTAGGTAGTGGCGGTAATCTTAATTTATGAAGCATGTGTGGAGGGCATTGCAACTACACTTTTTTTCATAAGAGACTTGTGTCATGAAACTAATATAGTGTACATGTCATCAAAGGTCAAAAGTCACAGGGTACAGGGTTGAGACAGTTGGAAATACAAGAGGAAGGCAAATTTCAGCCTAACGTTTTAAATATAACTTTAAATGTCAGTAATTGACATTTAAATATATTTTTCCATTACCATGTTCATCACCATCATGATACATCATAAATCAGTCATCATTATCATCATCACATATCCATCATCCTATCCATAATCATCATTATCACCACGAACCAATCACCGTTACTTCAAATCGCACTCGACGTGTGTAAGGGACAGTGAGGGGTAAAGTCACGTAGAAGGGAAATAATAAAATAATAAAAATTCTACATAATAAGATAACATTCTCACGACGTTTCGGCCACAACGCAAGCAGCCGTCCTCAGGTGAAGAACAAGGGCTGTCGGAAAGACAGCGTCCTAATGAACACTGCTAAGCTTGGCAGCGTATTTTTTAGCTCGGTCGGAGGAGGAAAGAACCTTGACAAAGGAGTTTACATATCAACAGAGGAATTTAGCATATTGATGACAAATGCAGCTTAAAAATACGCTGCCAAGCTTAGCAGTGTTCATTAGGACGCTGTCTTTCCGACAGCCCTGTTCTTCACCTGAGGACTGCTGCTTGCGTTGTGGCCGAAACGTCGTGAGAATTTTATCTTATTATGTTTTATTTTTATTATTTTTATAATTGTATTATTTCCCTTCTACGTGACTTTACCGAAAGAACCAATAATATGAATCCCTGCAGTCACGAAAGCTTTAAATCGAAAAAGGGTAAACCATATTTATTGAGTAGATTTCAAATTGTCGGGTGCTCGCTTTTCCATTGGCTGGACTTCACAGGAGGATCTGGCTCGTGAGTAGACCGCGATTGGAGGGGACACAAAGCAATCAAATAATCGGATTTGCCACGGGGAATTCAAAGGTCAAGAGCCCGGGGAAAATTGAGATGCAAATGAAAGGATGCGTCTGGTGGGGCACGGGGGGCACGGAACGAATTTGCTTGGTGAGAAGGCACGGGTCCGTGGGAGGAGGAGAAGTGGTGAAGGCGGCCGGGGAGAAGGTGGATCAATAGCAGACCGAGCGGGGGAAGTCGGGGGGCGACTGTTGTCAGCGCCGTAGTGCCTCACGTGCGCTCACCGCTATACAGGGTGGCCGCAAAGTGCCTTTGTATGGGGGGGGGGAGATAACGGCCCGTACAGTTCCTCGATTCCAGGGGGTCGGCAAACCTGTGGCTGTGGAGCCGCATGCCGCCTCTTTAAGGACTGTGGTTTGTGACGTCATTTATGAAGGGCATTGCGGCTCTTGAAATATTTAGGGGGATTTTTTTTTCCCTTTCCGAATTCGACTAAGAAAATGGCTCTTCGTGATGTTTTGGTGGCCAAACCCCTCGCTCTGTTCGAGCAGCCCCGTGGGCGGCCCTCCATCCTCGGGCACGCAGCTGGATTAGTGCCCGAGGTCTCCTTCGCAGATTCTTTCAAGTGGATGATGGCTGTTGTTTCGAGTTTCCTCAATAATGCATTTGTCAATCTTTGAGTGTGAAGTGTGTTCTCCTCGGGGTAGTATCGCCGTCGTAGTCATGTCTGGGCTTGGGGGCGGTCACATCAGATCAGATCCTCTCCCAATCAATCCATTGTCCACCTGAATTCCTGATTCGAATAATTCCCGAATTCGGAGGGCATAATGCGCCGGAGAACATGAATATTTCATGCAAAGGGACTGTGACCACCCTGTACGTGTTAACGGATAAATATCTACCCCCCCCCCCTGCGGTCTTTATGTTAAGCACACAGCTCGAGGTGTATAGACAGACTCTGCACACGAACTTATGGATGACCAGAGGCAACAAAAGTTGTAATTGCCAGATTAAAACCGTCAATGTGTGGCTAATGAAGCTCAAACACCGCCAGGCAACCAGGGCTGTTTAACAACACAATCTTGTGAATCGATTTTGTTTCGTGGGTTACAACTTATTTTCTGTTTCGAGATTTACATTACTTCTCACGTTTTAATCATCTTATCGCGTAACTTCCGCGGTTAAATACGTTATGTTCTTCTGAATTGTTTTTATAGTTGTTTACAGCAGAATTTACATATAACCGAGGTTAGGAATTCGAGACTTTAAGTTTCCGGCTGAAGACTCCCCCACCACGTGATTAAAATGGGTTCTGTGTCTCGTTCTCCATCTCGTCTCTCGAGTCTCTCTCGCCGATTCTCACTTCATTCCTTTCTCCTTCACACGCATGGCGATCTCACGTCCATCTTTCAAGGGGCACGTTATAAATCAAAATTAAGATTTCCTCTTTTTGCTGATTTTGATTAAACGGTTTGTGTTTCATAACCATCACCTTTAAAGCTTAGCTGTTATGATTAATGACTTTTAAAAATTATAATTCCGAACGATGTTTAGAAGCTCTGTGAACTGGAACAAATATACCCGGTATAGCTTTTAACAGACTGGTGGGGCATGCGGTGTTAGCGAGCACCTATGAAGGCCAGCACGGCACACGACGGAATGGGTGGCCAGCACCACGCCCGGCCGCCTTTGTATCCCCAGTGGCACCAGGTACTCATTTGAGGCTGAGCTGACCCAGGGCAGGCCCAGGGCCGGTTCAGATAATTGTCGCTGGTGTTGGCCATGAGCGGGAATCGAACTCGGGTGCTGGGGTTTGTATCGCTGCGCGTCAAACGCTGCACGACTATAAAACGACTGAACGCCACCGGGCCCTGCGCTTGATGTCTCCTTCTCCTCGCCCTGCCCCGCCAACCCCCAACAGCCACGACTTCATCGGAGAGTTCACGACCAGCTACAGGGAGCTGGCGCGCGGACAGAACCAGTTCAACATTTACGAGGTGAGGTGACCAACACGGAGGGAGGGAGGGGATGCTGGAGGACGATGGCGGGGGAGAGGCAGACGAGGAGTCGAAGCAGGGAGGGAGGGGAAAGGGGGCGAATGGGGGAGGTTAGGGTATCGCGGCAGCAGGTAGCAACCTTCGGCACAACATGGCCACGATCAGGAACGCTGGCGAACAGAGTGGAGCGGCGCGGACGTCGCGAATAAACGCCTCGTTCGGGACGAACGTCATCATCGCACCTCCTGGCTTTCACATTCCTCCTCGAAGCCATCGGTGTATAACCATCATCAACAGCATCGGAGCATCACCAGACTAATGTGCAACATCTCCTGTAGTCTACGTGGCCACAATCGCAGTAGTGCGGTTTTTGGCCACGCAACCCAAACTATGGACCATGTAGTAAACCGCTGTAGTCTACGCTGCTTCAATTGAGAAATAGCAAAACTACGTGAAGCCTTTTCGTGGCTCGCAGACCTCGACATTGACAATTAGCTCCTGAGGATATTGATAAACACAGGAAGAAAATGGAATGCACTGCTGGAAGAAGGCCTCCGCCCCTAGCCATTTTCATCCCTCACGATCTCACGATCCATCTCAGCGGCCGCACTTGGAGCTGATTCAATCGCTGCTCCTTCCAGCGGGCGGACCGTCCTATCTCTCGGGCTAATAGCGCACTGAGCTGTCAGAGGGCGATTACTGCGAGCGATGGACCCTGGGGTTCCGAGCGGCCCCATCAGGGGACGGCGTGGGTAGGAACCAGATTAAAAGAGGTGGACCGTGATGAAGATGAAACTCACTTATCCGTGTCTGCTCAATTAGGCCGTGTGTGTGTGTGTCAGCGTGAGGCGGGTGACACGGCATTGGTGGGTACCATTAATCCACCGATGATTCACTTGTGATTTATAATTGAGTTCCAAATTTAGTTTGAGCTGTCCCTATGCCTTTGTGTGTGCATATCGTGGGGAGCAGTAGTGTAACCCTTACCTGCGCCACGAACCCAGTGACCTGAGTTCGATTTTCACTCATGGCACCAACACAGGTGAGTGACATTTGTCTTAAACTGTCCTGGGCCTCCCTGAGGTCGACTCAGCCTCAAATGAGTACCTGGTGCGATGTGTAAACATCGTTACTGGGGAGACAAAGCCGGCCAGGCGTGGTGCTTCCAAACCCACCCCCTTGTGTGCCGTGCCAGCCTCCATAGGTGCTGCTCGCGAACAGCACTTGCCCCAGCAGTCTGTTCAGGCTATACGGGGGATACGTGTCTTTGTTATATATATATGTTACTAGCCTTTTGCCCGTCCAAGGACGGGTGTATTGCAGTAAATCTGAAACTTGCAAACAAAAAGCAGAGCGCGACGTGATATTCATTGCATGCATTTGTGTGCAATTTGTCAGGCCGCGGTGACACAGCTATTTCATTTAAAGGTTATAATCCCTTGTTCATCATGACGTCCTTTTTACTTCAATGTTTCAACAGCGTGACGGAGATCGCGTGACGTGAGGGTTCTGCCTTTGTAGTGAGCGTTGTGAGTTGACGCCGAGGAGGGGGGAGGAGGCGCCTCGCCCCCCCATGTGGAGTGACGTCAGCCGCTTATTATTATTAATGGCGAGGGTGTCCATTTGGAGGACGTCACCTGTTCATGATTATTAATGAGGGGGCTGTTCGATGTGGTGTGAGGTCGCCTGCTCATGATTATTAATGAGGGGGGGGGGGTTCTCCATGCGGAGTGACGTCACCCGCTCATGATTATTAATGAGGAGCGGGTCCATGTGGAGGACGTAACCTACTCATGATTATTAATGAGGGGGGCTGGTCGACGTGGAGTGACGTCACGCGCGTTACACACAGACATTCTTGGGTAAATATAGTCGTCAATTGTAGTGGTTAGCACACTACGCTGCAACCCCCTGGGATTCCCCTAGGTTGACTCAGCCTTAAATGAGTACCCAGTGCAGTGTGTAAACATCATGCCAAGGAAGACAAAGGCAGCCGGGTGCGATGCTGGCCACCCATCCCCTCGTGTGCCGTGCCTGCCTTCATAGGTGCTCGCTAACAGCACTTGCCTCAAAAGTATGATGCAACTATAGGGGGGCTCTTTGTATGTGTGCACAAGGTGACCACTGTGTGTGTGTGTGAAAGTGTGCGAGCCTTCGAGACTTCACGTAGCCTCGAAGTGCACCTGGCCTGGCACAGGCGCCGTGGTGACATCACCGCCACTTTGTGGCGAATGAAGGCAGCTGTTGCGGGGAGCGGTGTGTGTGTGTTGGCGAGTGGTGGCACAGTGGTTCACGCTATGTCGCTAATTCGGTTCCCAGCCACAGCTAACATCAGTGAGGAGATGGTATCAGAAGAGATGTTTGAGCCTTCCCCATGACGACTCGGCCTCAAACGAGTACCTGGTGAGGCGTGCGAACATCTGAGGAGGCAGAGGTGGCCGGGGCACGGTTGTGGCCATGCCGTTCGCTTGCGTGTCAATCCGGCTTGAATTGGTGTTCGCTAGCAGGATTGGCTGCAATTGTCCGTTGAAGGTGACATGCGGGATATTTGTCCTTGCCGAGTGTGTGTGGGTGTGTGGAGTGGTGCGTGGTGTATGCGGAGAGTGGCGTGCATGGGGAACGGGGATGCAGCGCTTCACACCGTGAACCCGGTGACCTTTATTCAATTTCTGGCCTTGGCTAACATCGTTGACGAGCGATATGTGAACCGGTCCTGGGCTTCCTCTAGGTCGGCTCAGCCTCAAACATCCGCACTGGGGACAGGAAGCTGGCGTGGTTGCTAACCGCACCTCTTTCTCGCCATCCATTTTAATTTATAAACATGCGTTAAGATTATTTTCATTGTTTTCCTGCGATACATTTCCACACTTTAAGTCGCTTTGTTGAGCTCATTTGTGGCCAGGTCGCGTCTGAAAAGCAATATCTCAGTGGGCTTTAGCTGGTAATACAACAAATTGTTTCGTATTTATTTTTCTGATCTGGTGCCCCTGCTGAACATCTGCGAAAAAGAGCTTCATAGCTCATTGGATTCCTCCAGTCTAAATAAATGTTCTGATTCCGAGAATGTGTTCTCGCTAACTGCACTCGCCCGAGAAATCTATAAGGCTAAGGGGGTGGGGACCATCATTTGATCGCTGCGTGTGTGTTTCTTCTGCACGTGGGTCTTTGTGCCTTTTGATTCAACGATTTTACACAACGCTATCCCACCAGGTCGCAAGCCCTGCCCAGCTTTTCCAGTCTCTTTTGGAACAAGAGACGGCCAATGCAGCGCAGTCTTCAGGCTCAAACCCCCGCTTAGCTTCCGAGATCTGGCGATAATTGGTGTGCATTCTGGATTATTATTATTATTCACTCACGTGCTGCTTTTGTATCGACCTCTACAAACGTGAGCGAGTTGCTATTTGTCTTGTCAATGGTTTCCATTGGCTCTTGTGTGTGGGCGTGGGCGTGTGTGTACCGGTGTCCGCTGACAGCACCAAACGTCTGTGAAGGCTAAACGGGGGATCTTTGTCTTCTGTGTGTTTCAGGTGATCAACCCAAAGAAAAAAGCCAAAAAGAAAAAATATGTCAACTCTGGCACAGTATGTAAAACCCACACAGGCACTCGCACTCACTCAGACACACACAGACTCACGCAGACACACACACACTGCCAGACACGAGAACACACTAAAATATGTATAAATACAATCGAAATGAACACGATATTCCAACTAAGGACACATAAAAGACACACACAGCCCCTCCCTTCCCCCCCCACCCCCAGGCGCTGATATTTACACACTACATTGGTTACTCGAGGCCCTATGTGTATCGTGTTTCAGCCGCTCGTGCCGAAGTTGACAACCCTCCAGGTGCAGAGGATCACGTGCACACAGCCGGATGTGTCCCTTGCGTTGGGTGACCTTGCATCAGGAGCCGGAGCTGGGGTCAGGGTTAAAACCGAAATTCATTTTCTCCCCTAACAATTGTTCCGCTCCAACCAATTTGTACCCCCGGGTTAAGGAGTTCAGGTTATAGGTTCGGGTTTATCGTTACGGTTCGGGTGAGGATTAGGCCCCGGGTGATACATTTGTTCCGTCAAAGTTTGGAACTGTACTGAAAGCGAACGGAGCAGCTGTTTCGCCAGTAACGGTGGGACGTGGTGTTAGAATTAGGGTTTTAGTTTAATTTGCACGGGTGTAGATTTTCAGACAACGAAATGCGCTTTTGTCAGAACGGACTCAGGGGTTGCAAAATATTTGTCAAGCGATATTGCCTAATATTGGTTCCTCGGAGGAGTGAACCATTCCGTAATCTCCTAATTATAAGATGCGCACTTTGTCCCCCTTTTATTATAAAAAAAAATGTTGTGGATGTCTTACAATCCCGTAGGTGTGTGTGTGCGTGTGACCAGATTGGTGTATTGTTATTGAGACCGGACACAAATTCGGGGCGCGTCTTACTTTCCAGAGCACCTTACAATCCGGGAGAATACGGTATCATTTATTCCTGGGAGAGGCAATGAACATTCGAGTGGAAACACAAATCCTCTGACGCCGGGTTCACATCCCCGTCGCAGGAAAATTACCGAGGCTCCAGGTGTTCACTTTCGGTGGCTGAACCAAACCCAGACGAGCGAGCTAATTCGAGGCAAAATTTTGGCCTCTTTTTAATTGCATGGAATTAACCGCACGGCAGTCACAACACGCCCCGCCGGTGGAGCACACACGCAGCGCAAAAACACTCGCGCCGCTCGCCCGCACGCTCACTCGCGGTGGCGATCGCCGTCAGCGGCCTCCGGTTTGGCAGGTGGCTGGCGAGGCGACGGCTCGCAGGGCCCCCCCCCCCCTCCCGTCTCGCCAGGCTTGCTACGCTAATTACGAGGATAATTACGTTTCGGCGAGAAGCACAACAAAGCCACAAGAGCGCGAGCCCCAAAACACACAAACAAGCGTGGGCGTGGGCCGAACACACAGCAGCGCGTGCTGCGTAGACTTGAACGAGTAGCCTCCTTGTGGTGCGTCTACACCGGCAACTGGGGAGGAGACCAAGGCAGCCACGTAAGCGTGGTCGCTGGTCAGCCCCCCCGCCCCCCCCCATCGTTGTGCCGTGCCGGCCTTAATAGGTGCTCGCTAAGAGCACTTTGCCCCAACAGTCTGCTGTAGGCAATACGAGTGATCTTTGTGCGTGCTGCAGCCAGCAACTCTATTTGGCTTACAAAATAAAATACGCAATGTATTTGGGTGAGAATAGGTTTTCCCCCTTGAGACGAGGCTCAAAGGAAAGCTGTCTCTGGTGTGGACCAATCAGTTGCAAAGACAATGCATATATTAGCAGAGGATGTTTTTGTGTGCATTCTGACCACAAGTATTGTGGTTAATACAGACATGATTCCTGGTAAAATGTTTCAGTTTGGTGTTTTAACATCTTAACACCTGTTTTTTTGCCAGAAAAAAGGGGAAAACCTCTTCTCATATTTTGGTCCTGGCAATGGAGGTCCCATGATGTAATGCAATTGGGTATTGGCGTAAATATCTCAATGCTGGAAAATTACTCCATTGGGATTAAACACACACCTGAATAAGAATATTGAGACTGAGTGAGGTTCTCCTGTGCAAGTAAAGGAACTTAATAATAATAATGATCACAAATTCAATCGTGGGTGTTTAATTGTTACCGCGGATGTGTTCGGGGCTGTGCCGGTGAAGCTCTCCAGTGTGTGTCGGGTCGTGCCGTTTGGCGTTTCACTCCACCTGCTGGGGCGCCACGGTGGCTAGAAGATGTTAACAGCCTCGCCTGATACGCAGGAGATCGTGGGTTCGATCCCGACCCTGACGCCTGTATATTTGGAGTTTTGCATGTTTTCCCCATGGACCCCTGGATTTTTCTTTGGGTCCTCCGGGTTTACCCTCCACATTTCGAAACAACCACAATAACAACAACACCTGTTTAGAGAATTTGGCTGCTATAAATTTCAACATGATGAGCCACTTCGTTGGGCTATCATTTGTGGCCAGGTTGCTTTTGATAAAAGAGCTGTATCGTTCAGAGGGCCTTACCTGGTGAAATAGAAAATAGTTTGTTTTTTAATAGTAGCTTCTGTAGGAACTGAATATTTCCATTCAGTTTTCGGCAAAACCTACAAAGCACATCGGGAAGAGAGCTGTGCAGCTATGAATGCTGCCCTGATGGAGCTAGAATTTCTGGTGCTCATTGTAGGGATATGGCCACAAACGCACAAGTGCTCGTTCCTTGCTAAATCAGCCACTCAATTGGCGAATAACAGCACACAGAGATGATCATAAACCTTAAGATAAATGAAAACAAATTTAATGATGAATTTTATAACAGCTGGAAGGCTGCCAGATGGTGAGCAGGTGCCAACGGTTGTTCTGCAGTTCCCTACATATCAAGATGTTTTCAGCCAATTACTGAGTGTTTATGTTGCATGTGGGAGGAAACTGGAGCCCCTGGGAAAAAAACCCACACGTGTGAGGGGGCAACCCTCTATCCCAAACAGAAGGGACAGACGATATCAATCCACACTTTTGCCGTACTGCATTCTGCCTGCCAGCCAGGATATTGCCACTCCTCGATTCCCATGGGGTAATGCAGCCTCGTAATATTGGCGTGGTGGCCCACCAACTCTCACCGCCTCCACGGCGAAGGATTACAGGCCCTCGTGCGTAGCCACCACCGCCCGGTGTGTGTTTGCGTGCAACTCCCACGTCGATATTGTCTGTACTGTCAAGGAACACTTCGCTGAGTCTCAAGACCGTGTGTCTCGGAGGGTGCTACTGCATTGGGGTGTTTGGCAGATTCCGTGAACGTGAGTTTTTCTTCACGTGGAAGCAGCCCGGAGAAACCCCGCCAAGTGCACGAGAGAGTATCACTTTAAGACCCGCACAGATAGATGCTAAATTATAATCACAAGCCTTGCTGTCTCCTGGCCGTGCCATCGTCCGAGCCTACAGTACCCAGAATTCCCAGAGAGTGAGCGGGTCCAAGCACCAATCAGCGGCCGACCCTGCCTGGCTGCCGAGATGTTACGAGGTTGGGTGCGTTCAGAGTGATCCAATTTGGTGGTAG
Organism: Entosphenus tridentatus; assembly: GCA_014621495.2. Classification (NCBI taxonomy): domain Eukaryota; kingdom Metazoa; phylum Chordata; class Hyperoartia; order Petromyzontiformes; family Petromyzontidae; genus Entosphenus; species Entosphenus tridentatus. Next base: position 1,147,947 of record CM025632.2, on the reverse strand, counting down.
GTTTGTGTGATGCAGATATTACCATTTCCCCGCGGATTAGGAACTCGCGCACAATCTGCGGGTCAATTTACTCGTTATTATTGTCCGAGTTTACAACAAAGCCAGCTTTGTTAATGTGACTGCAGCATTTGCTGTTGTTAGACGCAGCCACCTAACCACATATAATTATTATAATTTCTTGGACGATGTGTGTGCCATTTATACCAAGCGACAGTTCAATGAGACCATGAGTCTGTTATTTTAGGAGAGAATTTGGAATCTAAAACAATGCATATAATCGTCATCAGCCATCATCTATCTACTGCTGGATGAAGGCCTCCTCCCCAAGCCGTCTCCATCCCTCACAGTCACGCGAGATGCATCAAAGCGTCGAGTTCCCGCGCACAAGCCAATCGCGTCGCCCACCGGTCGTCAACATCAGAATATTTATGCTCGATGAATCCGATGAGCTGCGATGCTCTGTTCACGGACATGCACATGTAAATAAAACGTCTAAACATCTTAAACAACGATCAATGATGAATTTAAAGTTTAAACAATAAACTACACCTTGACAATACGCACACAACTCGTTTGTCAATGCACTTCAGGATCAGGACCCCCTCTCACCGTGCGGGTAATACGGTTCTTTGACTCTACTTCACCGCACCGGTTAGTGAAGGCGGGGGGAGAGCACAGTTGGGAGCACAGAAGCACAGTACAACAGTAGATTTTTTTTCTGCACTGCGCTCTCGCTCGTTGGCAATAATTCATTTTTTTTATATTTAACTTCGCTTCCAGTAGCGATGCAGTCGTAGTTCAGCTGTGGCGGTGGCTCCGGTTCAAAAGCAATTGCGTCCGTAACGAGCGAGTAAAACGAATTTCCAAAATCTAATCGGGGATCGGGAGGCAGGCACGACGCGAGAGCCGGCGCTCGCCGTGACAGCCCGCGGAGGAACGGGAAGTTGGGGAGGACGGGCGGGCGGGCGGGCGCGCGCGCGTGCGGGATCCCGTGAATACGGTTAGCGAGCACGCGGGGTCGGGCTTAATTGACGGCACAATCTAAATTTAGCCGATACCACGGGAGGGCAAATCATCTCTCTCTTGACGATTTCTCCATCGGATGCTTTTGGATCAAACCGCGCCAGCCGTCTCTCCTGCCGCCTCACGATGGGGCCCATTCTTTTCCAAAAATAGAAAAAAAAACTCTTTCTCTACGCAGCAGGCTGCCGCGCCACGCTCAAGCGCCTGGTCTTGTCACGTCTCAAAAGCTAAGCAGGCGTGAGCCTCGTTAGGAACTGGATGGGAGACGGTGCGGATGACAGCACAGTAAATGGATTCTCGAATCTTACACGCGTTTAGAGTATTTGACTGCTATAAATGCCCACGTGATCAGCCACTTCATTGGGCTATCATTTGTGGCCAGGTCGCTTCTGAGTAGTGGGTCTTACCTGGTAAAATACAAAAACTTGTTTAGTTTATTTGTACAGCTGTTGAGTGCATGGTGCATTTTCTCTTGTGACTCGCGTTTCTTCAAACAATGAATGGAATTGGTCAAACGTGCTGAAGCACCCCCCTGTAAAAGACTTGGGACTCCACATACAAATGGAATGTGTTTTGGTCCTTCAACCTCTTGGCTTTCTAGACCATTATTAAGAATATTACGCAACAAAATTGGTTTCAGCAAGCAATGCTGCCCGATAATATTAGTCTGCTTGTGGAGATCAAGGCCGCTGGTCAACTCCCCCCAATATTCAAATATTCTCAATATGTCCCCCCCCCCAAATTGTGGGTTTAAAAATATAAAAAAAAGTTATAATAATTGCTATGCTATGTAAATAAAAATAACAATTTGCTAAACCTTGGCCACAATATCTGGACTTGTCTTCATATAAATCAATGCATAGATTTCTGTTTATATGATTGTGGTCATGATTGTACTTTATTAATCCCTAATCCCAAATATTACATACAATGAAACAAGAAATGGTACAAAAGTAAAAACAGAGCAATGTAATACAACACACTATTAGACATAATTGTAAAAAATAAAGAAAACGTCCATCCCATGTGTTAGTGATTTTTTTTATTTTAGGCAGGAAATGGCAGCAAATTCGTTTTCAAATTTAGATTTTTTTTTCTGGGTTTGGACCCCCAGACCCCCTGGAAGATTTGGTCCCCCCCAATGTTGACTCCATAGCTACGGCCTTGGTGGGGATACACGATAAGAGGTCTACGCACATATATATTAATACTACCCATAACACTCCATAACGAGCTTGCACCCTGGATACACAAGCTCACTACTTGTACAATTAACCAACCAAACAGGTAGACTCTCTGCCCCTGCTTTTGCCAGTGTGGCGCTGCGATTAGTAATGTCCCCGACCCTCTCCCACCTGCTACAGGTGACCCTGCTGTCCTTCAAAGTGGAATCCGACTACACCTTCCTGGACTACATCAAAGGAGGGTGGGTCAACACGCACATGCAGACCGACACACACGTAGGCACACTGGAAAGCACGCGCGCGTATACCAATGCGAAACGTTGAGGTGTACACACGCACGGACACACACACACTGACAGGCAAGCACACAGTCACACCACACACACACAGGATAGCGCATACATATCTGCACCTCCAATTGGCTACGTATAGTGCGAAAGAAGTTCAACATACACACAATGGCAGGCAAACACATGCACACATACACACAGAGACAAATATCTGCCGTGTAGCCTTAGCCAGACTGTTTTGGGCAAGTGCTGTTCGTGAGCACCTATCAAGGCTGGCACAGCTCACGAGGGGATGGGTCGAAGGCATCACGCCCGGCCGCCTTTGTCTCCTCAGTGACGATGTTCACACATCATCACAGGTACTCATTTGTATGTATGTTGAACTTCTTTTGCACCGTACATAGCCAACTGTGCAAATCAGAGGCTGAGTGACCTAGGGGAGGCCCAGAACCGATTCAGATAATCGTCACGGGTGTTGGCCTTGAGCGAAAATCGAACTCGGGTCGCCGATTTCGTAGCGTTGCGCGCTCACCGTTGCACTACACCGCGTGCCACACACACACATAGACCCCCAACGACAAGCATACCCGCACATGCATGCAAACACTTCCATACTCTCGCGCCGGCAAGCAGGCATGCTCATGCATGGACACCCACCTGCGCGCATACACACCCACCAAGACAAAGATTCCCCGTATAGCCTTAACAGACTTGCGGGGCAAGTGCTGTTCGCGGCACATGGAGGGGGTGGGTGGCCAGGACCACGCATCCGCACACACCTGGGCGCACACAACTCGAGCTCACCCGCACACCCACGGACGCGCACGCACGCACTCGCACACCCACGCACGCGCACCCACGCACGCACGCACGCGCACCCACGCACGCACGAGCACACTTGCACCCACTCACATACGCTCACAAGAGCACCCTCTCGTGCGACAGGCCCCCACCTTCCATCACATGCCTGTAAGATCCCCCTCGCTCGAATACGCCCATCGCCATGGCAACAGAGCCCTGCATAAATAATGCATTGAAAAAAAAACACCCACAGCAGCCAACCGGAGGTGGGAAATGAACGCAAAAAATAAATGGCATATTCATTCAGACGAAAGCCCGGTTGCCTGCATGTGTCCAGGTGGCCACCACTACACAGAAGTTAAATTTGCAATCGCCCTCCAAGGCGGGAGGAACTTGCTAAGGGTGCCCACCTCGTTGCAGCAGGTAACGGCAAAATGTCAGCGCGACTTTTGGATGTATAAATAATTATCAAATGCACGAATTTGTGGCTCCTCGCTGCATGGCTTTTGTTCGATTCAGGGAAATCACTGACGAACGGGAAGGCACTCGGAGCTGCTGCTACCAACAATCGCCCGAGCCCTGTGGCCGTACATTGGGATGTTTAGCCAACTCCAGTAAATTGGTGTTCATCAGTGAGTGCTGCCCCCTCCTGCGTGAAGCACAGGGCACTTGAACGGATTTCAGAGGTAGTTCTGTAGTGTCCGCTTCCGCAGGCCGCACGGCTCTGCGAGAGATCCGAACGGCTTCTTCATCCCGTGCGACGCGGCGTCGTAAACGCGCATATAAATAAAAGTAGGGATTACAAAAATATTCAAAGACGAAATATTAGCCAGCGGACACTGCCCAAGGGGAGAGAAACGTTTCTTGCCTCGCATCCAAAACCAAAAGCCAGCGCATGGGTCACAGCCGGGGAGGTCAAGTGGCGAACCCTGGCAGGCAGCGTAAACTTGTTAGCGCGCTGACATTTAAACCTCTCACACCGGCGATGAGAACGAGGCAGCAGCGTGAGACATGCCCCCGCGCCACGCAGCCTGTCCCCTGGCCACCTGCTGCGTCCACAAACAACAGCGTCCTCACCCGAAATTAGCGCCCTCTCCCCTACAGCTGCGACCGTCGGTGGATTCCGTCAATCAGTCGACTCTCGTGTTGTAATCGGCCGCTCTTTCTGCGCTCGATCACTCGGGCCCCCTTTAAAAATTCCTGCGACAACATCCTGCCTGCCGAAGGCAGGAAACCCCCTACAAGCCGTGACCAGCACGGCGTGGCTGATGATGCTGAAGACGTCACCGTAACCCACCCTTCACTTCCCGTCCAGCGGCACAAGTGGCAGCATAGGTCAGAGTTGGCGGGGTATTTTTGTCCTCCAACGATTTCCGAATTCTCTCTCCGATCGGTCGAGCAATCGAACCGATAATCGGCGGAGCAGTCGATATCTCAAATAATCTGTGGAGCGATCAATTGCCTCGATCGTTGTGTCGCAGCGCTGAAACGGCGACTTCTGTCTGCCGGCCAGCACGACCGCTTTGTTAGGCAGAGGTGGCCGCAACAAAGCGGAGAGCAGCGATCGGTCTCCTTGACGACGTCCCGGTGAAGTGCGTCACAAGTGGGACTTGCCCCGACCCCCGGCAGCAGCCCGGACCAAACGCCGGGGCCGCACGGGAGCGGTTTCGCCTCCCTCGCTCGTACGGATGCCAATCGCCTCAAAGTGATTCCCCCCCAACGCGAGCGAGCATTTCACGCGTCGGAGCTCATCCCCCGTTTACGGCCCCTGAGCCAGCGGTGGAGATTTTCGCGTTTCTGTGGCGGCGGCGGCGGCGAGTCCATCCACAGGACAACGACCGTTCACTTCCACCGCAAAGTGGTAGCTATTTTATCGACCCTCAGAGGGACGATGGGCTGAGTCGACCCACCAACCAGGATTTGAAGTCGCGACCTTCCGATTGCCGTGAGCCTCTCGCTCCGCCGCTGAGCCACCAGGTCGGATTGCTTGCGACGAGCAGCAGCTAGAAATCGATGTGGCATGCTTTGATTGGAGTCTGAGAAGGGCGACTTCGATTCCTGATTCTCGCTCCGGGAGATCGTCGGCATGACGGGCGCAAAACTTCGAAGCGACTGCGTCCGTAGTAGTGGAGGCGAGGGCAAGGTGGGCCGCCAGGAGGCTGCCACCGTTCCTAGCGGACACGCGGTCGCGAATCAGCAGCCCCCTAATCTTGGGGGTGGGGGGGGGGCTGGATCGGGCTGAGCTCCCCTCCCCCCACTAAATTCTTACCATCATCAAAAGCAAGCCTGGTCAGTCCACTGCTGGATGAAGGCCTCCCCAAGCCAACATTCAAGTGGAAAAGCGTTCGCACAAACAATTCGTCCAATTCAGCGATGGGCGTTGAAGCCCGCGCTGCTCATCGGCTCACCGTGCGCACGGGGGGAGAGAGAGAAAGCAGACGTGGCCACACCGCGACCTGTTGCTCGTTCCCTTTCGCATTTAACGTAAAGTCCAACGCAAATCAGGGTAGAGTGCTCGTGAGATTGACCGTGCTCGAGTTTCCTTGACGGCTCAAGGAGACTGAAGGTTGCCACGCGGTGCCCAGGCGGGGAATGACTTCGAACAACGGGTCATCAGGTGGCTGAGCGAGAGAGTGACCAATCGGAAGGTTGCGAGCCCGAATGCTCGTTTTGGAGGGGGTTGAACTCGGAACATCATCCCCGTGGGGTCGATTAAGACCAGCACCACTTTGTGGGCGGTAGTCCTGCGGGAAGACTCGCCGCCGCCATAGGAATGTTGAATTTCCACCACCGTCTTCAATGCTGCAGATGAACGACGAGCGATGCCTCAATCGTCACGAGCAGGAAATTGCTCGGGGGGGGGGGGGGGGGGGGGGGGGGGGGGGACCGGTCCTTTTTCACTAAAAAAAAAAAAAAAAAAACAAAACCGCCTCTGAAATTGACTCCGCATCTACCCAAAGGCGGACGTCAAACCCTGGGATATGAAAACTTTTAATGTCGCGCCGTAAATCGTCGCCATTCATCCGTGCGACGTCAACGTCGTCGCGCGCGCTCACGTTCGGCACGGGGCTGTGCAGCGAGCGGCGTCGTTGCGCGCTTTCGAGCGCGCAGACCGGAGCTTGACTGCCGGCGTCAATCACAAACCGAGCAAATCCGCGACGCGGCAGTAGCGGCCGTCGTCGTTAAGTCCGCCGGTGAATTGCGGCGCGGAGCGCGTCGAGTGAATCGGGGCGCGCGTGCACGCGCCGGCTCGCGCGCCCTCGCTCGTGCCAGAGAGTGTACGCGGGGACGGAGGGATCAATTAAATACAATTTCTGTTAAGAGGCGAATGACGGCGGATAAATAAATAAGTAGGCGAGTGGCCGCTATCTCCCCCCCCTCACCCCCCCCCCCGTTCAATAGCGTGGCGCTGCGGGGGCGGGCGCAGTTCGCGTAATTGGTTGTAGCAGCAAAAAAAAAATCCGAAATGGCAAAGCGCTCTTACAGTGTAATTACTACTGGAGAAGGGGGGGGGTGAGACAGGATAGGTCCTCCACTTTGTCTGACACACAGACAAAGATCCCCGATATAGCCTCGGCGGCCTGTTGGGGAAAGTGCTGTTTGCGAGCAGCCGGCACCACGCCCGGCCGCCTTTGTCTCTCCAGTGGCAACGTTTGCACATCACACCAGGTACTCATTTGAGGCTGAGTCGAGCTAGGGGGCCCAGAACCGGTTCGTATAATCGTCATCGATGTTGGTGGCTGTGAGCAGGAATCGAACTCGATTCGCCGGGTTCGTACGCGCGGCGCGCAAGCCTCTTACGCAGGCACGCGGGCACACGCTCGTACACACACACACGTACACACACGTACACACACACACACGCGCACACGCACACAGGCACACACGCACGCACACACACGCGCACACACACACACACACGTACACACACACGCGCACACACGCACACACACACGCACGCGCACACACACGCGTACACACACACGTGCACACACACGCACACACACGTACACACACACACGCGCACACACACGCGTACACACACACGTGCACACACACGCACACACATGCACACACACGCGCACACACATAGACACACGCACACACACACACGCACGCACACACACACGCACACACACGCGTACACACACACACGCACACACACACACACGCGCGCGCACACACGCACGCACACACGCACGCACACACGCACGCACACACACATGCACGCACACACACACACGTACACACACACGCGCACACACACGCGCACACACACACGCACACACACACGCACGCACACACGCACACACACACGCGCACACACACACGCACACACACACGCGCACACACACGCGCACACACACACGCACACACACACGCACGCACACGCGCATCACATGATGGGTTGCGCACGACAACTCACGGCCTCGGCGAGCACCGGCGGGGAGGGAGGCATTCAAACGCCAGGGACGGCACAACGCATCACCCGGCGAAATCGCGCGGCGAGCGCGCCGACGCACCCCCCAGTGCACACATTGACACTCGGCACATTCACCAAACCTGACGTGCCCCTTCCGCCCACGAAAACAAAGATTTCCCCACCCCCCCTCCCCCCGTATCGCCTGTAACAGACTGTTGGGGCAAGTGCTGTTAGCGAGTAGCGCCTATGAAGGCCGGCACGGCACACGAGGGGAGTGGGGGGTGGGTGTCCAACATCACGCCCGGCCGCCTTTGTCTCCCTCGTGGAGATGTTTCACACACCGCGCCAGGTACTCGTTTTGAGGCTGAGTCGACCTAGGGGAGGGGCCCAAGACCGGTTCAGATCATTGTCGCTGGTGTTAGCCGTGCACGGGAACCAAACTCGGGTTTGTGGCGCAGCGCGCTCTCCGCTGCACGACCACTCCCGGCACGCGCACGCCGACCTCTGGGTTGTAAGTTCAGCACGGAAACCATCGCAGTGAGTGCCGGAGACACTTGTAGAGGCCACGTATTTATTACGCACACCACACTAACTGCTGCACACTAATTACTCGTACCGACTATCTCACGTATCTCTTCCACACAGCCTATCATACGCCGCCTACGTAGCGTGCCTACCCCGGCTACGCTCCAGGTCCTCCGGCTATGATACCCTACGGGAGGCTGTCTGACCTGACCCAGCCAAGGTACAGGTCCAACCACGATAGCAGTGTTACTTTACTGAACTGTGTCCACCCAGCAGCAGAGATGGGTCACGGCACAGTGAACTCTGTGATCGGCAGGTCGGCGTGTGGTGGGCTCGAGTGTGAGTATTTCCACCTCTTCCAACACGTCTGGCCAGTGTGGAAGAGTAGGCCAAAGATCCTCGAGAGAAGGGCTCTCTATAAAGCTCCCTCTTCTTTAGGACGCCTTCCGCTGGCAGTGGCATGAGCGAGCAATTGCAGGGCTGCACCTTTACCTTTTTTTTACGTGATTCATCATCATCGGCCATGATGAATTCACTGCTAGATTAAGACCCAAAACCGATGTCATTGCTCCCATATCTCCTCGGCGGACGACGACGTCGAGATCCTCTTGAGCGGAAGCCGCCGCCGCTCTTTTTGAAAGCCGGAACGCATCACTCATCCTCGCCGATGGAACGCGCGCGCCCGGGTGGCAGGGGAGGGGGGCTGGGATCCGCCGATGTGGGCGCTTCGCGTTTTTGGACCGTGACGTAACCCCCCCCCCCCCCCCCCCCCCCCCACTGAATCCTCGTGGTGTTTTTTCTTGTTTTGTCTCTGCTCGCAGGACCCAAATTAACTTCACTGTGGCGATTGATTTCACCGCCTCCAATGGTAATTACTCCTGCGCACCCACGGTACTCGCCGTTCTCCGCCCGTCCCCACTCATCCCCACCGTTCCCCGCCCGTCCCCATCGTTCCCCCACCGTTCCTCGCCCGTCCCCATCGTTCCCCCACCGTTCCCCACCAGTCCCCACCGTTCCCCGCCCATCTCCATCGTTCCCCGCCGTTTCCCGCCCATCTCCATCGTTCCCCCACCGTTCCCCGCCCATCTCCATCGTTCCCCGCTGTTTCCCGCCCGTCCTCCGGCTAATTTACGCGGTGCGTACATTTTCTCTCAATGCACCGATTACTCGTTCGCCCGCGCGCTGCTCCACCGCTTCTATTAAAAGTTGAAATGGTTGTGATGAAAAAAAATAATGGTTCAAACGAGCGTCGTTCCGTTGCTGCGCCTGTGCACTTTGGAGAGTTGTTTTTTTTTACGTGAAAATTCAGAATATATAATTTCGCTGGGCGTGGGGAATGGTGCCGTAAAGTGGAGGTGCTAACCCCGCAAGTGTAAATTATAGTCACGATGGAGGCAAATGGTGCAGGAGCGGAGCGGTGGTACGGCGGTTAGCGCACCCGACTATGAACCTTGGTGGCCTGAGTTCGATTCCCGCTCGCAGCCAACACCCGTGATAAGTATCTTAACCGGTTCTGCGCTGTCTCCCGCATGTCGACTCAGCCTTAAATGAGTACCTGATGCTGTGTGTAAACATCAGCCTGCATAGCCAGGGGTGGAGAATGTGTGAAGTTGCAGCTGTATCTGGCCCGCTACCTAATTTCACACGGCCAGTGGCCACATGAGGCTTTCTACTTCTAAATGGCCTGAATACTTTATCCATCGCTGCCAAGCATCTTACCCTGCTCTAATTGGGTACTCGAGAGGGAAAACATTTTCGGCCTGGCAGCAGCACAAATGTTTATCTCCGTGCCCAGTCACTTCTGTCACTGCGAGGGCTTCTCGCGGTGACAGAAGGTGGTGTTTTCAGATTGTTCCATGTGTTCGATGCCCGACGTTCCGCTGTGCATGCTGGGGGCTCCTTAAAGTCCTCTTTGGCCCTCAGCCAGGAAAATGTTGCCCAGTCCCGCTGTGTATGCTTTGTGAGGTGATCTGTGTGTGGGCGGGGGGGGGGGGTATGTTCGTGTGCGTGCAGGCAGCCCGTCCCAGCCCACGTCCCTGCACTACCTATCCCCGTACCAGCTCAACGCCTACGCCCTCGCGCTCAAGGCCGTCGGGGAGATCGTGCAGGACTACGACTCCGACAAGATGTTTCCCGCGCTCGGGTTCGGAGCCAAGCTGCCGCCAGATGGACACGTGTCCCACGAGTTTGCGTTGGTGCGGACCTTGACACGGAATTCGGGTCGACTGTTTATGCTCACGACAACGCACGGCAAAGCACGTGCGTGAAACAGTCGATTGCTTACGACGTTTGCACCTGCGATTAGCACGGTTGGCTACGTACGGCGCAAGCGAAGTTCAACATACGTACGTACATATCAGTGGAGCACGCCTGCGATCCAGTGCTGGGGAGACGAGGGGATGGTGGATCACCACACAGAGATGTTGCGAAACTCCCTTTCCTCGTGGGTGCCAAGGAGGTGCAATACGCTGGCATGCCAAGAGAAGGCGGCAGAGCCAGCGGACCAATCGCCACCTGTTTTCATCTGTATGGGAGCAGAGTGTTGCCCCCTAATGTTTGTGAGTTTTCTCCCGCGTGTATAATAAGCAGCTCATCATTAATTGGCCGAAAACATCTTGAAATAAATCCCAATGTGGCGGCAGGACCCTCCTGAAAGAGAGTCATAGGACTCGGCGTGGCTGTCCTGGATAAACAAATGAGTTATTATTATCGCCATTCATTTTAGAGAGTTAAAAGTGTATTTATATGTGACTATATAAGCACTGCATGAGAGTGGAAAGGGCTCATGGTAGCCAAGCGCTATAGATGGGGTTCAGCAACGATGGTCATGTTTGGTGGGACACTTGTGCGGGATGGGGGAGGGCCGATTGCCGGGACAGACATTGGAGTGGTCTCCACGAGACCGCCGATGAGGGGGAAGAGAAAACATCAGGCCAGATGGTGGCAGAGACTGTCAGGGCAGATCTTAGAGGTCGCTACGTGTCTCCTGTGCAGCAGCTGTGGGATCTGGCAGAGGGGGTAGAACGTCTTGGAAGTGAAGAGGAGGAGGAGGGGGTGGGAGGTGGTAGGGGTAGCATCAATTGCTTTCGCTATGAAACATTTTTTTATCTTGTCTTCAAATGGATGTTGGCCTGGTGGTCAAGTCCAGCGAAGGGTTGGCAGCCAAAAAGCAGGGAACGAACCTCAGAGGTGACGTCCGCCGCGGAGATGGAGCAACGAAACCGGCTCGTGCGATGTGTGTGTGAACGTCTCTCCCCCTCCGCGTGTGCGTCGCGTACAGAACGGAAATCCGCAAAACCCGTACTGCAGCGGGATCGAGGGGGTGCTGGAGGCCTACTACCAGAGTCTGCGCTCCGTGCAGCTTTACGGCCCCACCAACTTCGCGCCCGTCATCACGCACGTCGCCAGGTCCGTGCCGGGGATTACGATTGCTGTTATCATTCCGCCCGTTCACCCAGGAGAGCCTCGCTGAGCCGCAACGTTTTTTTTTCAGGAGGATCTTGTGACGTTTTCACAGTAGGGGGCAATGTTGCTGCTGTGTAATCCCAATTTAGTCATTTGCAGGTTATATTTCAGCACTGGGATTTTGGGCCAATGCCAGCTACATTGTAAAGAGGAAGGTCACGAGTTTGTACTTGAACAGGTGCAGAAGGTTTATGGGTCTCTGTGTGTGTCTATTAGTCTGCCTGTGCGAGTGTGAGTGTATGGGTCGATTCACTTCCACGTACTCTCTGCTCCAGCAACCGAGGCATTCTGTTGAATCCCTCAGTCAGCCGTCGCTCGGTAGGACGTCACTCATCCTCCTCTACTGCCCTCAATTTCTGGAACTCCCCCCAATCCATCCGTGGCATTGACCCCCTCTACGCTTGCTGAAGTCTAAACCTGGGCCTTCCTTTTTCCCCCGCCTATTGCCCCCTTCTCGATCAAAGTAAACATGCCCACCGGTTCGGGACAGCTTCTTGAGATGCGGTTCTTGGCTGCCCTGGTGACACATTGTTCTTTATCCCCATGTTGAGCCCCTCCGTGGCCCCCCCCCCCCCCCCCTTGTCATGCCCAGCTCCCTCTGATCTCGGTACCCGTGCCATGCACGCGTGTCACGTGCGTGCCGCCCTGCAGGTATGCCGCGTCGGTGTTGGACGGCTCCCAGTACTTTGTGCTGCTCATCATCACGGATGGCGTCATCTCGGACATGGCGCAGACCAAGGAGGCCATCGTGCACGTGGGTGAACGTGCCGCAAACACCGACGCACGTGCGGCCAGGGGGGGCGGCGCGCGCACGGCTCTAAATTTGCCCCCCGCGCGTAAACGATGCCGTGCGGGCGCCACGATCACTGAATCTGTCCGTCGCTGCGTTTTTCCGCGCTCGCAGGCGGCGAGTCTTCCCATGTCCATCATCATCGTCGGGGTGGGACCGGCAGAGTTCGACGGTGAGAGCGCCGACTTTTCCATGAAATGCCGCCTGAGCAGACAACACGACCCCAGAACGCCAGGAAGCTCTTGAGATGAGATGAGAGCCGAAGCTCCTCGACCTTTTTGGCCGGCGCCGCCTCGCGAATGGGTTGAGCCACCAGCTTGAGTCGGTTCCAACGACTCGGCACCACAGGCAGGACCCACCCCCCCGCGCCTCCCCCGTTGTGACGTCGCTCGCTCTTATCTTGCAGCTAAGCCTAGGCTGAGTGTCCTGGACTGTCTTGCGCGAGTTTGATTGACGCTTCACGAAGGAAATATTTTTTTTCAGTTATATCGTTTTACTTGTTATTAAAGCAAAGTTTTTGTCGAGGTGGCCAGGTGGCTCAGGAGTCGAGAGTGCTGAGTTGGCACTGCCGAGATCCTGACATCGAAGCTGTGGTCTCGAGTGTAGCCAGTTGATGTTTACAGCCCGGTCACCAATGACTACACCAACAAACCCATCGCATTCAATTATAATTTTAACTTCATCTGAGTAAATACCAGCTCAGCTCTGAGAATTACAAGTATAGGGCATGCTTCCACGTGATGTGGGAAAGAATGCGGATACAACAAAAAGATCACGTGACATCAGTGGCAGGTTATAACAGAACAGGTCCTGGGCCTCCCTTAAGTCAACCATGTACTTAAATGAGTACATGGTTGCGGTGCGTAAACATTTGCTCTGGGGAGATGAAGATGGCTGAACGCGGTTCAGGTCACACCAGCTCCCTGGGCACCATTCTGTCATTAATAGGCGCTCGCTAATTAGCAGAACCATGCAACGTGCCAGTCGCTTTAGCCCGGACGCCACTGAAAAAAGTGCATCTTAGCTCAATGGGCCTTACCTGAATTTGACTGACTGACTTGCCCCAACAATCGATGTAAGCTATGAGGGTGGGGGGGGAGAGATCTAAATCTTTGTGTGTGCATCTGGCAGCCATGGAGGAGCTGGATGGAGACCAGGTGCGTGTGTCGTCACGGGGCCAGGAGGCTGAGAGGGATATTGTCCAGGTAAGGCTCACTCCCTCTTGCGCTACAAGGCTCAGATCATGGCAGAGGTCCGAGCGGATTTGCATGCCCGGGATGGAGCTTCCAGTTCCTACCTCGCTTTGCTGGATATGATCCATGCACAATAAGAATCAGAATCTGCGTTTCGACTGGGTGAATCCGATGAGCTATGAAGCTCTTTTTCACATGTGTCCAGTAGGGGCGCCATGGTGGCGAGATGTCATCTCCCTCGCCTGGTATGGAGGAGGTCGTGGGTTAAATTCCGACCCTGATGATGCCTGTATATTAGGAGTTTGCATGTTCTTCCCGTGGTCGCTTGGATTGTTCTCAAAATCCTCCAGTTTTTCCCTTCACATGTAGAAACACGCGTTGAGATGAAATACATTTCCACCTAATAAGCCACCTCGCTGAGCTATAATTTGTGGCCAAGTTGCTTCCGAAAAAGTTATATGTAGCTCAGTGGGCCTTACCTGGTAAATAAAATAGTTTACTTGTTGGTGCGGGTCAGCAAGTTACAACAACAAACATTACAAACAATTGCAGTGCAAAATAGAGAAACAGTTACACGTACATACATCCCCTTTGTGAATCAACTGCTGGATGAGTACCATTCCACGCCGTGTGGATCATGGGAGTTGTTTGACCAAACTTCACCATGCTGAGCAGTGTGGGTTTGATGAAGGTGGACGCATAGAGAGTATGACACAACATTGGATTCGTCTGCACTGTAAAGCGATGTCCCGCTCAAACGAGCGGGGAGATGGTGATCCTATCACATTTCTAGGCCTGAGCCATCAGTGGAAATTACACATTCCTGTAGCGGGGGCGAGATGATCCATAGCACAACCTCTGTTCACTTCCCCACAAAGTGGTACTGATTCTATCGACCGCGCAGAGAGCAATGATGGGCTTGACAACTCCGACTGGTACTTGGACCCCACAACCCTCCCTCACTTCCTAACCCCCTCCTTCCCCCTCCCCCCTGTCCCTCCTCCCATCCCTGCGTCCCCCTCCCACCCCCATCCCTCAGTTTGTTCCATTCCGGGACTACGTGGACCGCGGAGGCAGCCAGGTGCTGAGCATGGAGCGCCTGGCGCGGGACGTCCTGGCCGAGGTGCCGGAGCAGTTCCTCTCCTTCATGAGGTCCCGCCGGGTCCCACCGCGCCCCGCACCCCCCCCTTACACGGCGGCGGGGGGCCAGGGGGGGCCGGGGGGCCCCGGCGGTCAGGTCGATGGCTCGTTGGGGGCAAACGCATAGCCGGCGTGGCACCGCACGCCCGGGGGCATCGCTGATCGTTATAACCGTCACCGTCTCTTATTCATCAGCCGTGTTTTATCCGCTGCCGGGTGAAGGCCTCCCCCCGCCAGCCCCTGCCGCCCCCATCCACCCAAACCCCGCTGGTGCCTTCTCACACGGTCCAGCGATGCCACGATCCATCTCGCTCGCGCGCACGAGCCGCCCTCATCGCTTCATCTCAACGGCGACGGCCCCCGCGGCTCGCGCAGCTCTCGTACGACGGGGTAATATATTTCAGGATCAGAATATTTATTTTAACTGGAGGAATCCGATGAGCTATGAAGCTCGTTTTCACGGATGATCTGTTTCCTGTGCAGAGCGATTCCACGACATGCGTGTTCACGTCGGTCACAGAGGAAGCAATCATCGCGATCGTAATGTTGTGGAATTATAAATAACGGTTGTAGACATGTATTTTCAGTGATCGTAAAAAAAAAAACGTTAAGTATGTTGACGATATAACAATCGGTGGACTGGATTGTGCTATAACGGAGCACGCTCACGGAACATCCTGGAGGAATCGCCCCTCCGCCAGCAAATCAGCCTTCTACACCGACGACTCACAGCTGCGTTCTGTTTAACCAGGGCAGCTTCGTCGAGGAGTCGAGACCTGCTCAGAAAATAACACCGCCATTAAAACACTGGCCTTGGAAGGCTTCTAAGCAATGGCGTCGCATCGTTGGTTGCCATGGGTACTGGCGCAAGTAGTGGAATGGGGCCCCCTGTTCACTCCCCCCCCAACTATTTGTTGCTCGGTGCCTGGGCCGTTTCGCGCTGTGGGCCTCGGTGCAGTTGCACTGCCTGCGCACTGGATGGCTACGCTCATGTGCGGAGTTTGGTGGGCAGGGGGGCACGGGGGGGGCAGCACCCCCCCCCCAAACCGAACACCTTTATTAATTTATTTTCAGTAGTTTGTAATAAAGTTTCAAAATAAATCAATTATATCCGCCCCAAACTCCGCCGACACTGCCCGTAGGCCAAAGCGCTTGGAAGTTTGTTTTTAAACGGAAACAAAGGCGGACTCCCGTCTGTTTATTTATTTGACACCCATAATAAACTAAACTTTTTTTAAAAACTATTTTTATTTTATTTTACCAGGTAAGGTCCACTGAGCAGTGTAGCTCTGTTTTAGAAGCGACCCGGCCACAAGCGATAGCTCAACGAAGTGGCTCATGACGTGGGAATTTATAGCGGCAGCCAAACACTCTAAACGCGTGTTGATTCTAAATGTGGAGGGAAAAAACCGGAGGACCCGGAGAAAATTCCACGTGACCTCGGGGAGAGAGAGACACCGCAAACTCCAGGGTCGGGATCGAACCCACGACCTCCTGTATACCAGGCGAGGTAGTTAACATCTCGCCACCGCGGCGCCTAGTCTCCATGACAGCAAAGCCTTTGCATCGTGTACGTGGGTCGGGCTGGAATCGTCGCCCCCCCGCCCGCGCCCTCACCCCGCTGACCCACGTGGGATGAGTCACGCTCCACGGGGACCGCACGCGCGCGCCTCTCGTGTCCCCACGTGGCGGTCCCGTCGGTGCGGCGAGCCCAGACGCGTTGCCGTGAGCCGCTCCGTCGCTCCCCCCCTCCCCCCGGGATTTGAAACGGCCCCCCCCGTCCTCCATCCCCCAGCGTGCCCTCTGCGGTGCTCGTGGAGACGCCCGCAAGCGCCGCCGTGACTCTTCCCCACAATTGGCACTTATTCGTGAAATCTCGCTTTGCTTTTCATCATCGACACCGGCTGTCCCATACGTCAGCTCATTAGCGAGACAATGTGCTTTTGTCTCCCGTTACTCCCCGTTTGCTTCAACGTCTGTATACGTGGTGGGGGAGTTGTCAGCCTCGTAGCCGCGCGAGACTGTCATCTTCAAGCCTTGATTCTCTCTAATCGGGTTGTTATTGCCTCCAACTCTGTTCTCATGTCATCACTTCCCAGTCTGTGCAGTCCCGATACTCCTCCTGGAATCCCGCCCAAGCAATCCATCTCGCACATTCAGATCGTTCTGTCATCGAGCTCCCTTGTCGTCATACGGGATTCTGGACCATAGATCAGTACCGGAGCGACCATCGACTTGGAAAGGCCTCGATCCTGGGCACTGTCGCTATGTGGGTAGGTGGTCATCGCTCACTTTTAAATTAAAGCAAAAAACTAAAATGTTTTCTTCACACGTTGTTAGCGGATTCAGAACAAGTTGGGAAAGAATGTGTTGCATAAGCGTGGATTCCGTAGCACTTTCCAACGCACGCTTGTCTTTGCAAGTATTTAATGAGCAGTATGCAAAGCTGACGGGCGGTTTTCAGGGAACAATGGGTTTGCATGCTTGCAAATAGTCGTCTTTGCTCTGGTTTGCGTCTCCAAGATCCAGATAATAACGCTTTGACCAATGTGGCCGTTGCAGGGCGAGGCTTAAGCTTCCTAGCAGCAACAGATTCGGTTCGTACTGGATCGACTTCATAAGCGTTATCATGCCCCCACCCCCTGTGATGTACAGACGAACGGACGGATGGACAGAGCTAACGCGTGCACGTTTCCAGGCCCGGTCACAAAGCCTTGCAAAAGTCGTGATCGTAGGCACAGCACTAATCCGGTATATAGAAAATCGAACACGCTGCCTCTATTCAAATAACACATTTCCACGGTCCCTTTTTGATGTCTTTTAATTTCGTCTCTTTCAAAAACCTGCCGACCTGCGGCGCCAAACCCGACCCGTTTCCCCCACCACCCCCGCCCCCCCGTTGCGCAAATCCCAAGCCGAATTTCCACAACCCGCCGGTGCCAAAGCGGAGCAGCCGCGCGTGGTCGCGTCAGTGCCGGCCCGCGTCGTTCAGCCGTGCCAGAGTCCCTTCGAGGGAGGGCCCCGCACTCCCCGAGGCTATCCCGTGGTTTGCCAGGTGGAGATATCAGCTGAACTCCCGAGTGACTCCGCGGGCCCACGGGGAGAATGGCTCTTGCGTGCGCGCGCCGTCACGCAATTGAGTGTGAGGAGCGATTTCAAAGTGCGTGTCGCGCCGGCCGTTTGGAAGGTTTGCGGCGCACGGGTGAGCAAAGCGTCGTGGTGCCCTTCTCGCTGAGACTGTGCGCCTCCCTCGCTCTCTGCGTTGTGCACTCTCGCGATCTCCGTGTCTCTCTTGAGCCTGCAAATTTTTTTCCCATCAGTCAGTCTGTTTCTCTGTCTGTCCCTCTAAGTTCTATATTTCTCTGTCAGTTTTCTCTCTCTGTCTCTCAATGTTTTTTTATGGGTTCCTACAGCTGTACCTTTGTATTTCTCCTTCTTCTTGCATCTCTTTGTGTTTAACTTAGTTTTTTCTACATCCCCCCTATGTGTCCATCTCTCTTTGTCTCCGTGACCATATTTATCTGCGTTTGTTTCTTGCTGTCTATTTTTTTCTGTGTCTATATTTGGCCCCTCCCTATATCTCTCTCTCTATTTCCCTCTGTTTTTATTTTCCTCCCCTCTCCCGCTCCCCCAATTGCATTATCTTGACACCCTTCATACATTTCCCGCCCGTCCCGTCACAGCTTTGCTCCCTGGGCTGCCACGTTTATCCCCCACCCCCGAGGCCGTACCCGGACCTCCCCTCTCCACAAATGCGTCGCAGCGCTGCACCACTCCGCTTCCTTGTGGGACAGCCTTTTCAATGCCCCGTCATCTCCACCACTTGCGGTGCATTTATTACAAAGCCATGCACGCAGCCGTGGCAGTGACCTCTGCCAAGCTCTGCCAACCTGCTCCAAAACGTCTCGCCTCACCCACGCACGGCACAACCCCAGCACCCAGGCCCCACCCCAACACCACGGCACCATTCGATGTCACGTTGCCCTTGAGAGCACGGGTTCAGGTGCAGCGCGCTTGCGTCCAGTTCGATTCCCCGATGCCCAGGCGTGGCCCCGACACTGCCCCGTTTGGCAGGAGAGACGCGCCGCCGTCTCTGTATTTAATTGGCGAGGGGAGGACGCACGACAGAGGTCGCAAACGGGTTTTGATTCCTTACCCGTACCCGGCCGCACCAGGGTTGCAAATGGGTACCCGTACCCGACCCGTACCCTACCCGAAATGAGTGACAAACGGTGACTCACCAGAGATTCACGGCCTACCCGTACCCGTACCCGGCCGCACCAGGGTCGCAAATGGGTACCCGTACCTGGCCGGGTACGGGTAGCCGGGTATCGGGTAGGGTACGGGTATTGGGTACCCGGTTGCGACCTCTGACGCACGAGGATGTGTCTGTGCGTGCATTAGTGGGGAGCGGTCGTGCAGCGGTTAGCGCTACGCTGCGCAACGAACACGGCGACCCGAGTTCGATTCCCGCTCACGGCCAACACCGGTGACTATTATCTGAACCGGTCCTGGGCCTCCCCTAGGTCGACTCAGCCTCAAACGAGTACCTGGTGCCGTGTGTAAACATCGCCACTGGGGAGATAAAGGCGGCCGGGTGTCATGTTGGACACCCACCCCATCGTGTGCTGTGCCGGCCTTCATAGGTGCTCACTAACAGCCTGTTAGACGCTATACGGGGGGACCCTTGTCTTTGTGTAGTGAGTTCAACTGAGTCGCAGCCGTACACTTGGAGGCAACACATTTATTTAACACCAACACACGGGGTAACTGCCCCTTAACAGAATAACAACCTATGGTGGTGATCACCAGGCTAACTACACTAATCACTACACTAGTTACTACACTAGTTACCAGGCTAACTACAATAATTACAACGTAACTGCTACTACAGACCGGGACCCACAGCTCGGGTCCAGGTCCACGTGTTGGAGACTCGGAGAACGTATGGCGTAGACGAAGGTTTCTTCAGGATGAACAACGCCGGCCCCTCTGGGGGACCCGGCTTATATCCTCTGCGGCTTGGCCGGCTCCGCCCTTGGCCACGCCCACCTTCCAGAATCCTTGAGCAGGATCTGGACCCCGACCACGTGACCAATCTTAGCCCTCACTCGGGGCCCCTTTGTAGACTTAACCGGTCACGTGTCAACCAGAGTGTCATGGCCTTTAGTAACCCCTTTCCTACGGCCGGCACTCCCACACCCTATCCTGTAGGGGCTGGCACTGCACGCCAAGTGTGATGCCACCCAGCGCTGTCACTCGGCGCACTAGGGCCGCTACTACTATACAGTGACATCCCGCGATGACACTACATTTGTGTTGGGGGCCGTCCATAAATGACGTCACGCACCTGG
>CM025632.2:1040871-1087759 GCA_014621495.2 Entosphenus tridentatus | reverse complement strand
TTACCGAAAGAACCAAGAAGATTAATCCCTGCAGTCACGAAAGCTTTAAATCGAAAAATAAGAGGGGAGTTGTGTATGGTTGTATGTAGAGTTCGTTTTAACTCCTCTGCGTATTGTGGCCGACACCACTCTGTAATATTCTCATTCTTGACATTGATTCAACTTTTAGTCGTAGTTCTATTCCATTTATTGGCCAAAACTACATTGTTCACGGTGATCGTTCTTGTTAACAATACAAATAATACTGTCCGCATAGTGCAGTGGTGCTCTTTTTGGTATCAGTGTCAAGGTGAATGTGTCTGCCCCGTGTTTGTGCGCGTGTGCGTTTAGCGGACTTCTTCCGTGAGCTGTGGGGGCCGTATGCAGGCTGGGCGCAGTCGGTGAGTGCCAAGGGCCAATGTGGTCGATCACATGCCGCGTTACTGTTTGTAGTGGATGCCCCGTGTCGGACACAGCACTGACCTCTATTCTATAGATGATGGGCTAATATCCCTAGAAGCACGAAGAAGCTGTCATTGGGCAATATTAATTGATAAGGAAATTGCCCAAAGATCTGAACTTTATTGATCAGATTCGTTAATACCATTACAAAGTCCAAACAATCTGCGACGTGTGCCCGATTGCTCACGATTCCTAGATTTCGTACCCAACTTGGTTCAAAAGCGTTTCCTGTAGCTGCTCCAACGTCTTGGAACCAACTCGTGTCTTCTCTGGGGATCTCCACTCTGCCATCTCTGTACTCTTAAGCATTATAACTATTATAATTAACTTTATTTTTGTGATCATGTTTAATCATTGATTTGAAACGCTTGCTGCCATGTTTTGTCTGCTGGCCGAGTCACCTTTGAAAAAGAGCTGTGTAACTCAATAGTTTATTTACTCGGGTAATACACTTCTGATTCTGATGCAGATCTGTGTTGCCGACTAAGCAGTTTTGTCCAAATCCAGTGACATTGTTATCGGGTTTCCCAAACAACTAAATCTTGCGAAAGTGACGACCGATATTTCTAGAACTTGTCTACTAATATCTAGCAAACTAACACAGTTGGCAACACTGGTGCAGATAGGAGCCCTCGCTTACCACTGGGCCAGCTCCATGATGCCGGACATACTTTTATGACACTTTAAAAAGTATGGGCTAATAATTCGTATATTCAGCAAGAAGCTTTCTTCACCTGGGCATAGTGTGTAAATTCAGGCAGAAGTAATTAGTACATTTTTCAGAAATGCTCATAATCCCTTGGTGGCATATGTACTCTGATGAACTGGCTTGTTCCATCTCTGCTGGGATGGTGATAGTGCAGTTTTCTGTACTTAACGAAGCATTGACTTATTCTGTACATGATCCATGTTTTCGAACACCACAGATAATTACCTTCTAAATGACTCCCGTATGTACGAATCGGATTCATTTTTTATTTTGACAAGAGGTTGCCTAACTTGTGGAACTGCCCTGCTGCCAAAGCAGACCCAGAGATCATTCATGTTCCCATCTGTGCGGACCACTCACAGGTGCTGTTCAGTGCCGACCTGCCCAAGTTCAAGAGCTACAAATCCGAGGAAGCAAAGAAAACCGGGAAATCATGTTGATGCTGCTGTGCTCACCGCATAGAACGATACCCACTGCAGCCGTGCAGACTTTTGTGGAAAAGGCTGTTGGCCAGCATCAATTAAGGACAGCACGTGTGCGTTAGGCGGTGGTGTCGTCGGAATCATGCCTGGCTGTCTATGTCTTCCCAGTGCTAATGTTTACAGTCTTTCAAAGCTGAAGACTAGATAGGGTTGGAAACCACTGAAGTTAGCTGTGGCTGGGAATCAAACTCAGGTCAATGGGTTTGCAGCGCAGTGAGTTAACCACTGCACCACTGCTGCCTACATCCATGCACCCACTCACACGGCAATACACGTACATGCATGCACACATACACACATGCACACCCCAACACACTTTCACGTGCACACATTATTCACATCCCAAGATACACCTGCACGTTCACACCGACATACGTTTGCGCACACACACACTACCCGTGTACCCCAGATTATGCACCGTGACTCGCGTACACACACTCCTGCTTATCCTGTACAGTTCAACGTGCATTCACAGAGCCAGACAATACACACTTGGCATTGCGTACACCGACACGTGTATGCACTCCCGCTAGCAATCCGATGCGCAAACGCCAGTCTAGACCTTTGGAAAAAAAATGATGCCGTTTTAGTATTTTTGCAAATAAATACTGTAAAGATGAAATAACACAAACGAGCCAGTCTTTTGGAGTTGGCAGACGCAGCCGTGTGGTCTGGTTCTCCAGGCACTTACGACTGCAACTCGCCACGTCTCGCTCAGCAGGGAAACTGGACCACGAACATCATTGTCGCGCCAACGGATAACCGATCCCAGACCGCGGTGGCCACCGGCAATGATTTCATATAAAATATCCTTCCTCTAAACCATCGTCAAGCCACGAACGTTAACTATTACTACAAACTCTGTCCGTCTTACTTTTCCCAGTTCATGGTTTTAACGCGACTACAAACACGCCTCCTGGGCACACAAGATGGGCGCGTGAATAAAGGAACAGACGAGCATAACGATGAAGATGCGAAGAGAGACAATGACGCAAAGCTGCACAGAGAAACAGGTTGACGTGGGCAGACACGGGTAGAATAACAGACATGGTATGGACATAGTACGGTTAAAGTACCCACTTTTCCCCATATACACACCCCGAGATGCTTACCTACAGATATCTAAACATACCAAAAAAACAAAGATCCCCCAAATAGCCTTAATAGACTGTTGGGGCAAGTGCTGTTAGCGAGCACCTATGAAGGCCGGCACGGCACACGAGGGGGCGAGTGGCCAACACCACACCCAGCTGCCTTTGTCTCCCTAGTGGTGATGTTTACATACCACGTACTCATTTGGGGCTGAGTCGACCTCGGAGAGGCCCAGGATCGGTTAAAATAATCGTCACTTGTTGGCCGTAAGCGGGAATCGAACTCTTGTTGCTGGATTTGGAGTGCATCATGCCAACCGCGACACTGCTTCCCACTATAAATATACCACACCTGCATTATTTCACATTTGCATTCTAACACATTCACTCGCAAACGATGACAGACACACACTCCTCGATACATTTAAACTATATTTTTATTTTAGCAGGTGAAGGCCGGCCCACAGCTATGTAACTCTTTTTCAGACGTGACCTGGCCACAACTGATAGCTCAACGAAGTGGCTTATAATGCAGAAATATATAGCAGCCAAATACTCTAAACCCATGTTTCTAAATGTGTGGAGGGGAAAACTGGAGGACCCAGATAAGAATCCATAGGCTCAGGAGCGAACGCACACCCTCCTGCGGCATCCCATTCACATAACCACTTGCTACCCGAACATGGACAAAGAACCCACCCCTCTGCGTAGCCTCCATGTATAATCTAGGCAGCCGATGACAATTCATACGGTACACGGCCGAACCACTAGTAAACACGCACTTATTGTTTTGGTTGCGTGCGTTTGGCCATTTCTTCGACAAGATTGTGGCCCAGCAGCCATGTGGGCAGACCCACGCCGCAATCCCCCCCACAACGCACATCCGCATAGAGGAAGAGACCATGGGTGAGCGAAGACAGGTTTATTTGTAAAAATAGGCAGACACACACACACTTCACTGCACTGCTTGATTATTTGTAAAAAGTTAAAACCAACGCGATGGAAGGTGGCCGACTTGGCCATTCCTCCACCGTGGCTAAGGAAGGCGGCTCCCCCCATCAGCCTGTATGGGGAACGGCCGTTGGTAAACAACTTCTCTACACCGAACATGTTAGTGCCTTCAGCAGGAATCGCTTCGACCTACGACATTAAATACGAGAGTGCTCTTCTGTTGCCGTAAAAGCGTCAAGCCTCTGGCTAATCTCGATGCCTTTTTCACTCGGTAATCGTGAGATTAGTTTCTGACAAGTTTCACAGCTGACGCAAACAAACCGACACATTTAAAATTCGTAAATCGAGTAGGTTTTTTTCCCCTTACATCTTAAATAACGAAATACATGTTTTACAGTTAAGATTCAACACCAACAAGAGACTTGAAATGTCTGGATGCCAAACAGTGGCTTCAAAGAATAACTATTAATAACGTCGTATTAATAAATGAACACAGTGTTAAAGATTAGTTGCTTTACGGCAGGAGCTGTTGCGTCACTACTTCCCCCTCGACAACCTCGTGACGAACGGTGGTCGTCGTTGAGCGCTTTCTAGCCGAACGCAAAACAGATTTGGTTCAACAGATTTGACTTAATCTAATTGTGGCTCAAGAAAACGAGATTAAAATGATTACGTTCACAAAACTAATTTATAACCGGCTAGGCATGTAACAATTCACACCCACAGCTATTTGATGAATTGCCACGATTTGGAGTCTCGATTCAGAGATTTGTTTTGTCTGGTCTGCATTTCTCATGTTTTCTGCCTTATTTTTACAGGTTTTGTTTGTGCCATTAGCCTAAACTGCAAATTCCTTAATTCGATTCACATGTGCAATATTCAATTAATGTATCATAAGCCTAAGGATCGATTTTAACCGATGAATTAGTGCATCGATACTCGGGTATGACCCACATGCGGTGGTGATGAGTGTTAATGTTCCTTTAATCGTTTAATATAAATAAGTTCACGATACACGAATCGCGTGCATAGGAATGAATATTTTTCAATTTGTGTGCGTTCTATGTAATGGGTTCACGTCACCTCTGCAACCACTGGAGATGCGATCATTCAATGCGAAGTTTTAATTCGATGATGGATTTTTTTAACAAATCGCGACCCTGAATCGGGACATCTTCGTGAGGAAAATTATCACGCTCTTAGTGTTTTAAACGTTCCGTGCAAAACAAATGCGTTAAAACCCGATTCATATGCTCTCGTGAACAAAGGGTTATTGAAGGGTGACGACCCCCACACTCCGTTCCCAATGGCTCAGTGACCCTACGCGCCCTCTAACCCCTACGCTGACCTCGCCCCAGCAAGACTTGCCGGTACAAACTGCATCGCCACCTTCACCGCCACTGCTGCAGCCTCACATGGAGACTGTATCCATGACGACTGTATCCATGACAACGGTATCAGTGGGGACTCCCTCGTCGGCGACGAGTGAGCTCTTGAGTACCGAGTCGTCGCCCAGGATGGTGCAGAGCTCGGTGAGGCGGCGCTGCATGGACGGCACGCCGGCCAGCTGCGCCTCGAGACGCTGCTTCTCGTCGCTGAGAGAGACGCGCGCTGCCGAGTCCAGCTGCTCGAACATCCAGCCGCCCTCGCCGTCGAACTGCAGCAGGTGCGTGTGGTACTTCCTGCATGCATGACGCATGCACGCACGTGAGCCAGCGTTAATTTTTGCCGCGTCAAATTGCTGGCGAAAATATTCGTGAAGCGATGGCTGTACAAATCCCAAGCCTGGTCGTTCATGGTTAGGCTGCCATATCGAGCATTTATTTTCTCAACCTTTCGCCACCCACTACAATGGGCATATTCAGGAGTTGAAGTGAGGAATCCCAGCCCATATTAAGTAAAACAACTAATTTGATGGGGTTTTGTGCGTGCGCCCGATTGAGTAGTGGGTGGCCGAAACCTGGATACTAATCCTGGTTATGTAAAAGAGTTTGTCAGAGAGCAGGGATAGCTATCCAGTGTGTAAGTGGTGCAAATGCACGATTGCCCATGGGCCCGAGGGGCCAGATGCCAGGCGGCTATGAAGGGGGTGGGGGGTTAAATGAACCAGGGGGCTAGACGCATTTAATATCTTGCACCAGCAGAGCCCATGCCGACCACGCTACTCCACTGCCAGAGACAGGTGATGGGAGTGAAATAGCAAAGGACAGGTCTTAGCCACGTGGCAACGCCACTGCCCGCTTCGATCTTTCGCCGGCAGCGTTTCACATATTCGCCAGCCTACTCCTGAAGCTGTCCAATGGCTCATTCACCAACCTCGACAACAGCATAGAAACACTGCTCATAAACTCCCCACACATACGAGAAAGTCTTAACAATAGAATGACAGCGAGTTGACAAGGGCCAGGAGGGGACAGCCTCACCAGAGAGACGGCCTGTGAGTGATGGAGAGCAGAGAGATGCCACCGTCCTTGGCCGCCTGGAAAATCTTTCCCTCGACGTCGATGCTCACGGCGCTCGTGCACTCATCCAGCAGTGCGTACTTGGGCCTGAATGCACGCACAGGCACGTACACGTGAACACGCATCCATAAACATACATTGGAGACTTGGAGAATGCTGGGGCATGTGCTGTTCGTGACAACCTGTTTTATGACCAGTACGACACACGAGAAAGTTGTAAGCAGCACCATGCTCTGCCGCATTTGTCTCCCGAGTGCTCATGTTTACACACGTACTTTACACAAGTACTTGGCCTAGGGGAGGCCCAGGAGAGACTCAGATACCACTTCCCATTCACAATATACCATGGCCAGGCATTTAACTCAGGTTGCCAACTTTATAGTGCTCTGCGTACACACACCGACATTCATGTAGCCAAAGACAAGGTAAAACACTACATACACACAAGCAGGTTGTGGGCACTAGGGGATGGTGCAACAAAATCCATTGTTCTCCGATTGTATTATTCTCCTATGTCTATGCTGCCTAGCCCAGGGCCAGATTAAGGTTCTTGTATTCCCTAAGCATTTCTGTTTCGTCGGCCTTTAGTGATAACTTTCTAAAGTCGCTACTGCTGCTGCCCCATGTTACTACCACCGCTGTCACTCGCTTGTATCACGCGGATTTCGTCCAGCCGCTGCACAGATCTCGTTACTGTTGATACGTTCAATACTTAGTCTGTGCCATCATTCCATCGGAGTGTGCTGTGTGCCGCAGATAAGCAGATTTAATTATAAATTATTGAGGAAAAAAACAAGGCAAGCCTCAAAATATTCCAAGCGAAAATGTCTTCAACAAATGTTTTACCATGATTATCATATCGGATGATGCTGCTTTAAAAGGATGCCATTCATTTTCATCGATAACAAATTCAAGGTTCTGACAGGACAACCGCATGGTGAGTGCCATGTTGCTTTACTTTCGTTTAAGCTTAAATATTTGTTTGACTGTTATTTTAGGTGGCATATGCCTCACAATGAGTCGGCGACTTGTTACCACTGCAAAGAAATTGCAACGAGCAGCCAACAAATTAAGTGGCAAAAATAAAAATAAACATTTAATTATTTCCTAAAATACATTGTCTAATATACTGCATAGAAAAATAAATTGCCATATTCCCCCAGTTTACCTTATATATTATCATTTCAAAAGTGGCAGGGACTAAGGCTACTTGGCTGCTATTTTTATTTTAGGCTAAATTAGAAAAACATTTATTGCCTTAGCCCTTAGGGCTATACTGAATAGAATTCTAGTATGATTGTATTTTTTCATTTCTCAGTCTCTGTCTTATACTCCTGTTTGGTCTAGCTGTTCAGAGATTTTTATTGGCTTCTTGCTTTGTGTATTTCTTATTTCAAATCATTTACTCATATGTAATTTCTTCCATTGAAATTTAGCAATAGGCCAATGCATTGGTTGCTGCATATCCAGCAGATCATGAAAAATCATTCACCGATAAAATCCTGTTGTTCCTGCATTTGTATGCAGAGAAAAAAATGTGCCAGATATGCTCAAAGCGCAAAATATCTGACAAGCTGATCAGCAGCTTTCCGAATGTTTACATTGCTCTAAAGATGCATCTTCCCATCGATGGAATGAATTGTGAAGGTGAGCGTTGTTTTTCTTAGCGAAAGCTGATAAAAAAGAAAACGGTCTCTGATCAACCAAAGTGCAGCAACGCCGCCTTGTCTCCCCTTGCAGTGCTCTCTATTGAGAATGAGATTGTGCGAAAAAGACCTTTTGAAGATCTGAAGATGTTATTGCTAAATTTGCAATGAAAATATCTCTAAAAGTTCATCTCCGGTGTTCATTTCTCTCACCTTATGAAAAAAAATATTCACATTGACACGAATCTGCCTCTTTATATATACACTGTGCCTATGCTTGCATTATAAATATATTTATTCAAGAAGATATCTTGGTTACATTTTCTTATCATACAAACCAAAAAGTCACGTGTTTTTTCGTAGGCCCTAGGCACAGTGCCTACTGTGTTTTTTTTGTATGTTGATACAAAATGTAACCAAGATATCTTCTGGAATAAATATATTGTGCCTATTGGATAATATAGCCCTGGCCTAGCCATACCAACCCACAATGAAGTGTGGTTAAGTAACCCCCAAGACCTACACCTGGCATGGAGAGGCCTTCATCCAGCAGTGGATTCGCAAAGCGCATTGCATGTACAAGCAAGCAATATGATGACATTACTTTCACTTAATTAAGTGGTAATTAACACCCAATTAAACACCAACACTTCTCCTGAGCCCTCTGGGAGGGGACTCGACGGAGCAATTACGATGTCCATTGTGTTAGCGATGGACAAGGTTTGTGTCCCTTCGCGGCCGCCCCCCCCCCGGGGGGGGCGCGGGGGCTCCCCCCCCCAAGTGTCCCCTTCATGTCGCCCCCAGTGTCCACGGTGTGTGCCCCACCGATGGTAGAACATTCGAGCCATGCCCATGCGCTGCTTCTCGCCTCCGGACAGCACGTCCTTCCAGTCGCTCTTCGCATCCCAGCCTGTGCCGACACACACAGGTCAGAGTTGTGATGATGCGCGCACACACACACTCAAGCACATAGAAAGTGTTCTCATAGTAATGAACACTGGCATTTTCCATGCAGCCTTTTAAACAGACTGTTGGAGAAAGTGCTGTTACATGCGCACACACACAAGTAGCTGTCATGTCACCAAAGCGCTTGTGCCAGGCTAGGTATAATTTGATGCCACGTGAAGTTTCAAAGGCTCGCTGATAGTAGGTCACATGAGACTCAGGTGTTATAGGATGACTGACAAAGTTGACTGGCAGGTGCACCATCTGTGCCAATTTGCTGCGTTTTAGCTGCCCTGGCGGTCCACTCGTTGTTGTGAGCATCGCTCCTCTGCATTCCACTGCTGTTCGAGGGCCCAATGCCTCCATCTGCCCAGCAACATCCTTCATGAGCCTCTTTCACAGAGACACTACTGGTACCAGCCATTGGCAAGTGCATTCAGCTCCACATCCTCCTGTACCGAATCAGCCCATCTCTTTTCCTGCCTGTGCCCCGTCCATTTAGCCCCCCTCTTATCTGGCCAAACAAAGTCTGCTTAGGCATGCGATGGGTGGACATGCAGGCTACATGACTCAGCCTCGCCTGCTGGAGGAGCTCACTGATGGGACTATGTCCAGATCTTTAAAGGATCTGTAAGCTCCACACACAATCCAGCCTGGTTAAACCAAGGATGGATCATAGGCAGGTCAGCCTGGATGTTGAAAACCGGCACAGATATTCCTCCAGAGGGGTCCACGTTTCGCAAGCATAGAGAAGGGAGGGCATAACTGTGGCCGAGAATACTTGGAGCTTCGTATGGAGGGACAGGCCAGGTTGCTTCCATGCAACGTTTATGCACAATAATATAAGGCTAAGTCCTCACGATACACAGTAACACACACAGGTCACAGTGCTCATGAGATACACACACCCTGAGTTATCATAGTTTAGTTATAAACATGCAAACACACACATACAAAGTTATCGTAATACAAACACAGATCAGAGTTGTCAGTACGAAAGACAAAGATCCCCTGTATAGCCATACAGATTGTTGGGGAAAGCATGTCTTTAGGTCAGAAAAACTTTTCATATTTCACGTGCCCACAGATACAAGTTCTCATTATAAACATATACAAACAAACACACATGTATGAATACTCATGATACAAAGATAGATGCCCCATGTAGCCATTTAAACAGGGTGTTGGAGAAATGGCTGTTAGCGAGCACCTATTAAGGCTGGCATGGCGCACAGAGGGGTGGTGTGGCCAATACCAAACCTAGCCACCTTTGTCTCTCCAATGCTGATAAACAAAGACCCCCCACTCCAGACAGCCTTAACAGACTGCTGGGGTGAGGGCTGGGAGCGAGCACCTATGAAGCACAAGACAAAGATCCCCCGTATAGCATTAACATACTGTAGGGGCAAGTGCTGTTAGCGAACACCTCTGAAGGCTGGCACGATAAAACGAGGGGCTGGGTAGCCCGGACCACGCCCGGACCACCTTTGTCTCCCCAGTGGTGATGTTTACACACCACACCAAGGTACTCATCTGAGGCCGAGTCGACCTAGGGAAGGCCCCGGACTAGTTCAAATAATCGTCGCTGGTGTTGGCCGTGAGCTGGAATCGAACCAAATTCATAGCGCAACGCGCTAACCGGTATAACACCGCTCTGCATTTACATACACATACATACACACTATGAAGCACACACTCACAACACAATACGCGAATGCTAAATTTGACTTGCGGACTTGCGCCCTGATAGCCCACGCAGTGACACGTGTCAAAGCACAACAACCTTCAGTGCCACCACTGATAACAACACGAGTTTCGCTGTGAACTTTGTGCAGCTCCAATGCACAATCGCGCAGTTCACTTCCAGTGTCTGGCATTTAGTGAACCTGGCGAGCGGCGCAGTCACACGAGGGGTCATGTGCGCCGCCGCCAACTGTGTCTGTAGAGTAGCTCAGCGCGGGGTCACTCGCAGTTCCCGGGATAGGCTGCAGTGCAGCAGTTCGAGAGGGGAATGCTAGCCAGCGAGCCAGACAGCAGGAATTGTGGGAATGTATCTGAGTGGTGGGATGTTCACGTGGTGTAATGGTGAGCGGTTAGCACACTGACTTGTAATACAGAGACCGGTTGGATCTCCCAGCAAGCCAGTTTAAACAACGGTGTAAGTTTCCAAAATGTAGCCCCCACGCCCCCCTCGACCCCGCCTCTGTCCACCCAGCTGTATAAATGAGTATGCCGCTGTTAGTTGAGTCGCAGGCCGCGTGTGGTGGGGTAAAGTGTGGGTACTCCAACCTCTTCCAAAATGACTAGAATGTGGAACAGTAGACCAAGTAGCCCCTAGAGGTGCTCTCTCGTGCTACATACATTACTCTCAAATGCAAAGTAGGTTGGAAAGTGCTGCTGTCTATTGTGACGACCAGAGGTCACTGGAAGGGGTCTCAGAGATGGTCCTATGATATCCACTTCTGGGGGTCGCTGTATAACATGAAGGATTGCATTGCTGTGGCGTTGAAAGCTCGGAACAGATTCTTCATCTCGTGGTGTGACGCTCACCGCCCTCGCGGCGTATGACGTGGTTGAGGTTCACGATGTCCATGATGGCCTCGAGCGTGGTGTCCGTGTAGCCCTTGCGCTGCATGTCAGCCGGCTGGTCCGGGTAGATCACCTGGTCGCGCAGCGTGCCGATCGACATGTACGGCCTGCACAGCACACACGCCCACCCAGCACGCGTGCGATCGAGTTTATTCGTGTAACCAGGGGAAAGTTCCAGAGACTGATATAGGAACCTCATATGCAAGAGTGACCTGGGTCACCAAAATGACAAAAGCCCAAACAAATAAGAGTACAGCAATGAAACAAATCGAAATCAAAACTGTCTCAAATGAGAGATTGAAAATATTGTGCAGAGAGCAATCTTAAAAAAAAGACATTCCCTGATGTGTAAGTCTGCTCGGGCAGATTACTTGTAGACTGATGATCGTGCAATCATCGCACTCGCGTGATTTAATTCGCAGTAGACAGCATCGAAGCAAAATCCATCTGTACTTTCGATGCTCCCCCATCTAAGTGCCCTGTATATTGTTTCAACAGTTGAACAAAAAAGTGAACACATTTCTACGATTGAGGAAGGCTGTAAAAGCTTGGCTCAAGAGATTGTGGGAGAGAATTTCAACGTGCAGCCATGCGAGCGAAGAAGCGGAAAGAGAAGTGAGGTGAGACCTGGTTGAACACCGTGCGGATGAGACGAAAGAGTCAGTCTGGTGGACCAATCCCTCAACATGCGTGGGAGAATCAATGAGAACAAGCGTTTATGTAAATCTAAGCATTTCAATAGAAGCAATTGGGCCTCTATTTAAAGTATATGAGCCTCTAAGCGAGTATGTGGGTAATGTCAAAGCTCAAGACTTAATTTTTTAATCTGCCTTTGACCGAATGCATTTTCTCTATGAAAGAAATATCACCACCGTTTCTGTTAAACATCTTGAGATGCGGTCGCATTTGGAGGGTGCGTTACCGCACGGTCGTATTGTGCATCTGGCCTATTATGTCGACCACAGGGACGGCACCTTGACGCGCACAAGTTTTGAATAGTCACGTGCGTGCGCGTGACGTGTGCGCCAAACCGCATGCAGCGAGCCCGCACCGCTGTGGGATGTAGAAGAGGTAGTGCGGTGCCGGCTTGTAGAGGCTTCCGTGGTAGACGGGCCAGAGTCCGCTGAGGATGCGGAAAAGGGAGCTCTTGCCGCAGCCGTTGGGACCGGTGATGAGCAGGTGCATGCCCTGCTCCACCTGCTCAAGGGAACAATGGGGGTCATCGCTGGGGTGGGTAATAACTGTAATAACACCACAAGTCGCCTGCTTCACAAACAAGACTAGGACGTTGTGTGTGCCGGCTTCAGGGTCCATTTTTGCAAAATCCAAAAATTACCCGCAAATTACTCAGTTGGGATTATGCACACGTCAGCAGCAATCATTGCGCCCTACTGAAAGATGAAGGCCCTAGGTCACTCTTGCAAATGAGACTCGTCCTGGGCTCTTCAATTATCACCGTGTTACGCAAGATAAACTTGAACAGGAGCATGTGGGCCCGATGGAGGACTGGTGTGGCGGCCTAAACCATGGCTGAGCTAACCCACGCCTAACGCGTGATGCACACCAACAAGCCCTACCGAACACATGCGTAACCCACACCAACCACACTAACAAAAAACAAAAGACAAAGATCCCCCGTATAAACTTAACATACTGTTGGGGTAAGTGCTATTAGCAAGCGCCTATGAAGGCCGGCACGGCACACCAGGGAGTGGGTGGCCAACACCACGCCCGGTCGCCTTTGTCTCCCTAGTGACGATGTTTACACACCGCACCATGCACTCATTTAAGGCCGAGTCGACCTAGGGGAGATCCAGGACCGGTTTAGATCATCGTCACTGGTGTTGGCTGTAAGCAGGAATTGAATCCGGGTAGCCAGGTTCATAGCGCAGCGCGCTAACCGCTACACTACACGTAACCCTCATCAACCACACTAACAGCGCATACATACACACATCCTATCATAGCACCAAACACCCCAATGCTCTAAAATACATCCCTAATGGACACTAACGCACGCCGACACGCACCTAATACATGCCTAATGCACCACCAGACATACGAGCACACATCTACAACACATAGCATAAGCCAAAAACCCTAACCCCAGTACACCCAAAACAGTGCAGGGTAATCCATCCACACACATTCCTACCCTGATCTAACCCCAACCCCTCATCATTTTCTGTCCCTTCAGTCAAGCTCATTATCAAGGATGGGGCCAAATCAATTAACCTGAACCGCCCCCCTGTCCCCCAACCCATGCCAGTACACTCTAAGATGATCCGCTGTGTGACTCAAATCTGCACAGAGCGTGTTATCTAGGCTACAAACTTTGTCCTTGGGGGAGTAGTGCTGTTCCTGGGTTTGAGCTCCATTCTGAACTATAGTGTGGAACCCGGCCAACAGATAAGGGGTCAAGGGTAATAGATAAGCAGTGGCAAAGGGCAACTTCAGAAAAAAGGGCTAGCAGAGTGCACCACCGAGAACCAGGGTTCAAGTCCAGGTTTCAGATGCTCGTGCACAGGTCTTGTGACGTTCTTCGCCAATAAAATAGTGACGAGCAAGATGGCAAGTTTATAACTTGATGGCAACGCATTCTCCCAGTCTTCCATCTGAGTTTGTTCAACCTGGAACCAATGCAAAACTCGAGACCCTGGCACGAACGTCAGTGGCAGAGGTGTCAATGTTCATCCCACGGCTGCCAAATAAAAACATCGCCACTCGACTATATCAACACGTCGATTCTCAAATCATGCTCGGACGTGCTTGATTGTCGACCGGGAAAATCTTTCGTTCAGCAAGGGCTGTTTCCCAGGCCGGTTCAAAATGGCATAGGTAACACCGCTCCTGAACGAAGTTGGCTTCATCTTCTTGGTTCTTTCGGTAAAGTCACGTAGAAGGGAAATAATAAAATAATAAAGTTGGCTTCAACCAGTGAACCCGCAAACTATCGCCCACTTTCAAATCTGAGTACGATTTAAAATGTCAGAGCGCCTTTGTCTCAAACAGTTACTTCCCCACGTTGCTCCGAAGGGCAGATTCTCTGGATTCCTATCACATGAAGGAAAACTATCATTATTTGTTGAAAGGTTACCCCCCCCCCCCCAAACACAACTCGGATGCCCTGGGGCTTGTAGATACTGCACCGGGGCTCGTAGATGCTGCCCTGGCTGCTCCGGATGCCCCTAGGGCTTGTCGTCATTGCCGTTGTTGGTGCTGGACCCCAGTTCCTTGGTCGCAGGCTACTCTGCGGTGTCGCTCTCTCTCCTGTGTTTCCCTGCCACCCCCACCACTATCCCTTATCCCACTGAAACCTAATACAGTTATTAATATTCTAGTATCATGAGCCATGAGATGTGGGGTAATTTATGTTCGGCCATATAAATGTAAATTGTTCTTGTGCCAACTGCGTTTGTGACCCCGTGCTCGCGTGCGCATCCACTCACGCGCAAGTTGAGGCTTGCCACGACCACGTCCCCGCTGGGAGTGACGATGGGGACATCCTCGCACACGATGCCATGGTCCACGTCCACCACCCGGCCTGCGCAACGCACGTGTAAATACGCACGTGTAAATACGCACGCACGCACACACGCACACACGCAGCCAACACACACAGCCAACACACGAGCATGCAAACACACAAATGTTATCGATAACAGCACAAATAATATAGCTTTTTAAGTTAAACAGAACCCCGTTGTTGAGCAGTAGTGTCCTGCGTTTAACCAGGACATTAAATAAACCATTTTTATTTATGTTTTACAGACATGGTGCTCTCGCAAATAACATGTGACAACCCAGCAGCGTTCGTTTAACAGGCCAGACTCGGCTGATATGATCAATGAGGTCGAAACGAATCCAGAGTTTGTGTGAACAATGCTACACGAGTATATTGGTCTGGAAAGCCAATAGGCCACTGCACTAAAACATATTTCACTTCTATGTAGATAACCCAGCTCTCACACCACCCCCCTCCCCCTCCACACGCAGACCCGGGCAGGCGAGCCAGGCAGAGTCACGCACCCCGGATCTCCAGGGGTCCTTCGATGCGCACGCCGTGCTGCATGGTATAGGGGGTCGCCCCCTCCTGCAGCGCCGCCTGACCCTGGGTGCCGCCGCGCCGGTATACGCCCCTCTGCACGTCCTCGAACACGGCGAACAGGGCGTACACGCGCGCCGTGTACCCGGCCAGCTCCGTCACCTGCATGCGCCCGAGTGGGAGAGAATCGTGAGACTCGCTACGACTTTTCCGTTGGTTTCTGCGCTCGTGTCGGATATCTCTGTGACATGTTTTCAGGCTGTAATAAACTAGTTTCAACGCAATCAATCAACTGGTGTCAGCAGGGACTTGTATAATACCCCCACTAAGGGCCGTATGTATGGATCCCATAAGGAGAAATTATTTCTGTGCCCAGCAGGTAGCTACCACAATTACATGCTGGACAAGCTGCATAACTCAATTAAGTCACAGTTGTTTGAAACAATTAAGGTGATAGGCGAATAACAGTTACTCTTTAAAAGTGTGATTCTTCGCCGAGTGTGATTAGAACGCCGAGTTATTCTTCCAAGAATCTCAGTTTCAGATGATATTTCATGCACCCATTTTTTTTTACTTCATTATTTATTTAGTTTCTCTTATCCCCAGCATCAGTGGTTCTCCCCTCCCCATCCCCCCAAGCCCCTCCTTTGGGCAACAGAGCGGAGTGCACCTCCTTGTAGGACGACATGATCCTCTCGATGGCGTCGGCGGCCGAGCTGAGCAGGTTGCGTGCGGTGGTGAAGGCCTCCGTGCGCTCGCTCACCAGCTCACCGTTGCTCAGGGCCTGTGCCTTCTGCTTCACCTCATCAGAGTCTGCACGACACACACAGCCTCATCAGCCTGCGGACGTGGCCAACGTTTTACGGGTGCCACGGTGGCTAGATAGTAAACTATCTCGCCTGGTATACAGGAGGGCGTGGGTGAGATCCCGACCCTGATGCCTGCTGTATATTTGAAGTTTGCGTGTCTCTCTCCCCGTGGTCGTGTGGAGTTTTCTCCGGGTCCTCCGGTTTTTCTATCCAGATTTCACAACATGCCTTTAGAGTATATGGTTGCTATACATTTTCACATGATAAGCCACTTCTTTTAGCTATTATATTATTTGTGACCAAGTCGCTTCTGAAAAAAAGCTGTATAGCTCAGTGGGCCTTACCTGGTAAAATAAAAAGTTTTAGTTTACTACAAATGGCGGACCAATTTACTTGACTCAGGGTGGGGGTGAGGGGGGCAGGGGGGGAAGGGGGGAGGGGGGGAATGAGGGGCGGTGGGGGCCCAATGCGATGTCACTTATGTCAAGTAGGAATATATTGGTGTATTCTGCAGGGAGGAGCTGAAGCCGAGGGGACAGGACACAAAGTTTAGGTTTAACTGCGTCGAGGTGTGCTGTGCGCTGCAAAAACCTTCCACACACATGCTAAGAATGTATTGTGTGCGTGCATGCACTAGTCTGCGTGTGCATACCGGAGTCTGCGTAACCCTGTGCGGTGATGATAGGCACGGCCACCATCACCAGTCCGCTGGCGCTCCACACGTACTTCATGAGGAACTGCTCCAGCATCACGTACCACAGCCGCTTCTGGTAGATGAGTGCCATCTGCTGCACCAACGACTTGTAGCTGGTCTCTAGCAGGGACAGCTCCACCTGGGGAGGAGCGGGTGATGGGTTTGTGCAGTTGTTCATAAATGAGGCTTAGGTCCATAATGCTGGCAGAAAGTCTAACATCTAAATAGCTGGTACAGTCCTCCAATCTCTTAGTTGTTTCCTGATCCAATCTCAGATCAGGTTCAAGACCGCCAGTCCCCTTTCACCTCACTCTACTCACCTCCAAGCACTCTTGTTCCTCTCCCCTCCTATCTCAATATAATTCATCTGCTATCTGCTCCAGTTGGCGAGGTCCTTCCCCAATTTAACCCATTGACTGTATCAAAGTTAAAGCAATTTGCTGCTCAAATCAGTATTGAGGCAATGCTCATTGACAGTTTACAGCCCTGAGCCAGTGGTGTAAAGTCCACATTTCTATGCCAGGGGTGAATCTCTGCAAAGCACACCCGCTGTTGAATTCCCCAAAAAGTGGCATTAAGTTTATCGACCGCGGAGGGACGATAGCCCGAGTCAACCCCCAGCCAAGATGTGAACTCGGCACACATCCGAATTCGAGTCGCTCGCTCTACCGCTGAGCTCGCCGGGTAACACCGACTGTGCGTGCGTGCGTGTCGGTGAGTGTAAACCAGGATGGAGCACGGGTATGCACGGCACCTTGTGTCCGTCGTAGAAGGCGATCTCCTCGGCGTTGGCGATGAGGCGCGAGTGCATGTGTCGTAGGTAACCCTTCCTGTTCGCCTCCTCGGCCACCAGCTTGCCGAAGCGCGGCGAGCACGCCCGGAGTATGCGCGCCGTCACGTACACCACCATGCCGGCCAGCAAGCCTGGCAGGCGCGAGCTGGCTCCCTTGCACACGGACAACAAAGATCCCCCGTGTAGCCTCCGTAGACTGTTTTATGTATGTATGTATGTTGAACCTCTAGCCAACTGCACTTGTTAGGGCATGTGCTGTTGGTGACACCAATGAAGATGATGTGGCCAGCACTACAATCGGCCACCTTTATCTCCCCAGTGCTGATGTTTACACATGGCACCAGGTACTACAACACACAAGAGCGCGCTCTCAGGCCCTCTCCGTTCAACAGCTTGGCCCCGTGCGCTCCACCGTCTGGGTGGTTCTGACCAGCCGCCTGCATCACCTTGGACTGCGCGGAGCGGATGAGCGTGTAGGACGTGAGCAGCACGTCCAGGAAGGGCTTTGTGAGGTTGGAGTAGAGGTGAGCCACCGACTGGGCAAACATCATGATGTCCTCCGTCAGGGACTGGTCCGGGTTGGCAAGACGCCCGTCCATGTTGCTCACGCGGTAGTAAGTCTGCTGCTTGAAGTACATGCTGCGTGATAGCACGCACACGCACACACACACATGCACACACACGTGTACATCGCTCGCGTTACTCCTGTACGTAGCTGAATGGTAGACGGCTAACAATTCACCGCCTCTCTCGTGATTCCAAGAATAATGGTCGAGGTAATGATTTGATCCAAGAATATTCCTTTATCACGTTTTTACGATCCTGTTTGTGTTGTTTCCTTTTTCATCTTGTTTTAATCGTTTTTATGTAAAAACAAATCCAAGGATCACGAGAACCAACTATGTACATGTGTATCACGTACCGTGAGCGTAAGAATCAAGTCTAATTGAAGAATCTGTTCATTATCTGCCGGAATGATGATGATGATTAAAATTAGACGAGTGGTCGCAGTGGACAGACAGGCTTCTGGTTTCAATAATGGGTGTTCACCGTACCTACAGCATTTCTGTGTGCGAGTACCTATATGATGCCGTGTGAGACACACCTATGTCCATGCTGTGTGTGTGTACCTATAGGCATGCTGCACCAGGCGGGTGCGGAAGGCCAACGCCAGGTGGCACTCCAGGTAGCGGATGGCGCTGTTGACGAACGTGGCCGGGATGGCGATGAGGAGCCACTGGCTGAGCGCGAGCGCAAAGGATCGCGCGTCTGTCCGCACGATCGTTCGGACGATCTTCCCGTCCAGCACCGCCACGTAGATGGACAGAAACGTCCTGTAGGTCGCCGTCGGGTGCAGGTGGAGGGTGTTAATCATCGTCATCATCATTGTCATAACCGTTATCAACACCAGCAGACATAATCTACTCACTGCTGTCGCCATCTCCAATTGCTTTGTGATATGACCATCTGTCTAGCTCCTGCACATGAGCTAATTTGATTACTCCATCTCACACATAATCCATCATAATGTATTATTTATACCATGCCTCCCACGCACTACGTATAAAACAGCAAATTCACATATATATACACACTCTACCATCAGTGGCCATGATCACTCCACTGCTGGATGAAGGCATCCCCAAACAGTCTCTCACGATCCCACAGTCTAAATATTGTATGTATGTACGTTGAACTTCTTTCGCACAATATGTAGCCAACTGTGCTAATCGGAGGAGTGGGGAAAGGACAACAAACTAAACACAAAAAGCAGTTATAAATAAATTAGTTTTCCATGTTCTAAAGAATAGTTCAATGTTCTTCATCATCCAGCACCTGCACACGAGGCGATGTCATCGCTTCAGCTCCACGGTGGACATTCCCTGGGGCGCGTTCTCTCCTTTAGCTGCCACTCTGTTGTTAGTTTCAATCACCAGCCATCGTCCCTTTTCGCCATGACCCGTCCTGCCCAAGCCTATGTGCGGTCTTAATATGTCTCTAACTTGCACATTTCTCTGATCCACGTGCTCTCCTTTCTGTCTCTCAGTGTAATTCCAAGCTTGTCCTTAATTGTCAGTCGGTCTTATCAAGGCTGTCTAGGGTTAGGGTTATTAATAGACAGCCTTCATGGCTCTTATTTGTTCAATTTGCCACAGTAAACAGTAATTAAAGTTATGCAATACATGAGCCACACTTACGCCACCGTTTATACCCCTCCACCTTATCATGGAAGATAAAGGCCATATTCACCAGAGAAAGCAACTCTGCAAATTAGCTGTAATGCGCCCAATCTCATCAGATCTCGGAAGCTAAGCACAGTTGCACCTGCATGGCTAGGTTGGGTGACCTCTATGCATAATACAAGTGTCATAGGCTGCTCTGTTCCCGTGTCTATGCTCCCTGCCTTTGCCAACCCACGCTGACCAGCGTGGTGAATTATGGTAAAACATCCTCCCACGATCCACACGGCTTGGAGAGGCCCTCATCCAGCAGTGGATTGACAAAAAAGGGACTTCAAGTTCACACGTACAAACTGCTCTAGCATTATAAATGATCCTGCAGATTTCTGGTCCCCAGAACTAATCTGCTCGGAGCTCCCTCCCTCCCATCGTGAACAGCGGATGTAACATTAAGTAGATCCGCTGACCGCAATGCACTCCCCAGGGTTCAGGGCTCTGTACCATATGGCGGCAATCCTGTAGGAAAAAGCTATCCACTGCGGTGTCTTCTTACGAGTGGTAGAGCTACCACAAGAGGACAACTGGACTCCAGCCGGAGCACAGATATAAAGTGGCTACGTAGTCATTCCATTACCTACTGAGTATCTGTTGACCTTTACAATGAGGCTACTCCAACTCTCCGTGATTTTGAGCTTTGCAATATTACTGGAATGGCATCCTTCCGATTTCCATTAACCACACCATACTTCACCCCTCGCACTGTTCAACTTTGGAATTTCCTAATTTTGGTCTCGTTTCCCTAGCTCTTATAGTAACCTTGCTCAATTCAAGGAATGCTTTAACTCTTATCTTGTGAAACGTTCATGGTGCTGTTTGTTGCCGGCTGCTTGATGTTTTGGGCCCTTTGGACCTGTGCTTAGAAACTGTAATTTACAAAAAATTAAAAGTCGATATTATCTGTCCATAATAATTCATAATAAACGTTTTTGGGTTAGATTGCGTTATTTATAAATGTGTCGTAAACTGAATTATCTGTCCACTTGAGAAATGATGGTTATGGAGCTACAAAGTAACAAAACAGTCACTCTGCCAGCCAAACTCTGGTCAGCCGCCATACAGGTGCTGAGGAACTCCCTATGCATTTGCTGAGCACAGGTCCAAATGCACAAAATGTCAAGCGGCTAGCAACAAACTGCACCGTCACAGTTGCCAGAGATAAGAATGTAACACGTTTATTGAATTCAGCAGAGTTATGGACAGAGCAAATATAGAATGGGAGGGAATTCCAGAGAATCCCAAAGTTGAGCAGCACGAGAGAAGAAATGAAAAGAAAAAATCTCTTAACTCCTGCAGTGTGGTGACTGAATGAGGTGAATCAGTGGGTGAGTGAGTGGGTGAGTGTTGTTGTGACCTGCAGTATCGTGGATGAATACCGTATGATGGGACGAAACAGTCAGTCTGATAGACCGAGTCCTCATCTTCAGTGCAGGAATCAAGAGCTGAAGTTCATGGGAACAGTAACCATGATGGTAGATATTTGTTATTCAGAAGCCTGCTACTTGCAGTGTGTTACTGCAACGGACTTGACCACCTGAATGTGAAAATGTAGTAGTTTCTCTGCATCTACATCAGCCAAACGAAAGAAGAAGACTGCAACGGAGAGCGGTGGAGCGTGCGTGCGTGTGCGCGTGCCTGGAGATCAGCGCGATGGAGTGCAGGCTGAGCAGACCCAACTCGCGACTCAGCAGCCGCGGGAAGAGCACACGCAGCAGGTGCCTCAGCTGCAGGAAGAACTCGCGGTTGACGGCGGGCGAGCGCTGGCCCATGACCGCCTCGCTCTCGTCTTCCGAGCCGTCGCCCTTTGACCCCGCCGACAGGGCTGACCCAGAGCTCACCGCCCGGCCTACATGCACACGGACGAGAGGTGAAGGAGCAGGCCTTGCAAGCGCTTCTTCGTGCCACTGCTGAAAGAAGGCCTCCACTGGATAGAGCTACAGAGTGCCCCACTCAAGTCAACATCAAAAGAGATTTCCTGCTCAAATGAGGATTGAGGCGGTGCTCATCTCCAGTTTACAGCTTGAAGCCAGTGATGGAAATTCCACATTTTTATGGTGGGGGTGAGGTCTCTCTGTAGAACAACCCCTTTTGACTTCCCCATGAGATGGTACTCGTTTTATCGACCCTATACGGATGATGAGCTCAGTCAGCTCCCAACCTGGAACTGAACTCGCAACTTTCATATTGCGAGCCGCTCGCTCTACCGCAGAGCCACCTGGCCCAGAGGCCCTCTAGAGAGTATATTAGCCTGTTCTTCCATGCTGGCTAGATTCATTTGAAGAGGTAGGACTACCCACACTTTATCACACCGCATGCAACTTGCTTGTCAGATGTGGTGTAACCATTTATACTGCTGGGTGGACAGAGGTGGGGCGATTTAAGAAACTTGTCAGTTGTATCAACTGCCACACAAGGAGATCGAATCCAATTGGTGACCTGTGTATTTGCAAGTCCGGTGCGATCACCATTAAATTTCAGCAAACATCCCACGCTAGAGAGTCCTTTTTTAAATCGGCCGAGTCAGGCGACTGGGAGGTTCGCCAGCTGCGACGTGGCAGGGAGCACTGTGTGTGCCTCTGAAAGGGAATGCATATTGCGTGGCTTTAACAGAACAATGACCGTTCTGTTCACACACAGCTTCGTGCAGTCTCAACTCACGCACCCCCTGAGGATGTCAATCCACGCACGCCCAGTGTCGCCACAAGCCTCGAAGTGCTCCACCAAACACACCTAAAGTGTTACTAAGCACGCCTAGCTTATTACACCACACACATGCGGCAGTATCACCACACACACACCTTGAGTGACACACCATATATGTACTACCATCACTCCACGCACATTCACATACACACAGACACAGGTGTATTATCCACACCACACACACCCACTGGCAGGAAACTAATTTCAGCTGGGTCTGTCCCAGTCACTGACTCAGAAAACATTTCCGCACCTGGCACACCACATCCAATATAACGCGATGGTTTTGGATACTCGTCACGTGCCACCTACTGTGCTTCAGTCTACCCGGAAAATATTTCGTGAGAAATGTATTTCTCCCCACAGGCAGGTGTACCTCCACCACAAATCCACATGTCACACTACACACGTGACGCGTGTGTGTCACACCACACACACGCCCCCACAAGTGTACCCCTTACTGCAGTGACCACAGTCTCATCTCTCACCCACTGACACCAAGATCCTGGCTGAAACTGCTCCCCTGCTTCACAGCGCTTGCCAAACATTGTAATAGAACCCACCTCGGCCATGCTGACAGCAGTACCGCCACGGTGGGGGGATCGTTAACCCAACCGTACGAGTGTTATATTCCCTACGTAATGGATATCCACTAAAATACACGTATGGAAATCTGTAAACAAGCGCTTAAGGAACAGGGTTGGTGGATGATACAGAGATATGTGACACTACCATGAGGCAATGGGAAGTACAGCAAGTGGGGTTCACAGACCGATCTGCCGCTGATCTTTGACGCGTAATCATCTGTAACGCGTGACAGATTCACCCCCGTTTCCTCCCAACACATGCAAAACAATTTAAGAATGCTCCAAAGGAAAGTTGGCCAAATATCTCAATGAAAATATCTCACTCAAGATTCTCTGGGTGAATAAATGACAGTATAATTGGTCACATACGATTGTAATTCCTAGTATTTGTATGTTGTCGTTGTTAGTGGTTTATAACGATATTTGACTTGCCTTTGTCAATCCACTGCTGGATGAACAAATGACAGTATCATTGGTAGCAAACTATTGTTATTCCCATTCAGTTGTATCTTGTCGTTAATGGTTTATAACGATAACAATTGACTTGACTTTGTCAATCCACTGGTGGATGAATCAATTACAGTATCATTGGTAGCATACCATTGTTATTCCTATTATTTATCTATTGTCATTGTTAGTGCTTTATAACGAAAACAATTGACTTGACTTTGTCAATCCACTACTGAATGAATAAATGACAGTATCGTTGGTAACATTCTTGTTATTACTATTATTTATATATTTTCATTGTTAATGGTTTATAACTTAAACAATTAACTTGACTGTATCAATCCCCTTCCTACGGCCGTACATCGAAGGCAAGTCGCTCGCTTCGTTGTTTAAATAACAAGGTCATTATATTTATGTACGG
This sequence comes from Entosphenus tridentatus, assembly GCA_014621495.2. Taxonomy (NCBI): domain Eukaryota; kingdom Metazoa; phylum Chordata; class Hyperoartia; order Petromyzontiformes; family Petromyzontidae; genus Entosphenus; species Entosphenus tridentatus. The sequence continues at coordinate 1,063,707 of CM025632.2, read as the reverse complement.
TGGTGGTGGTGGTGGTGAAAACAAAAAAAGATGCGGGGGGGTATATTTAACATTAGTATTGTCGAAATATATTGCCGTCCGAGTAGATTGTTATTGTTCAACATGAACACGCGTGAACATACGCAGCTTAAATGCATCATTCTGACTGCGGCTCGGAACCAGTTCGCGTTACGAGAGGCAACGACGACATCGATGGCAAGAATCGATCATCATCGACGAGTGACAGCCCAAGGGGAATGGAGCGCGTCCGAGGAGACGACGACCACCCAGGAGATGGAGCGATGGTTAAGTCGTCTCCTGCGTAGGTTCCTGGGCGGATTATCATCACATGGCAGCGATCGTTAGAGCCGGTCACGGCATCCAGCCGTGAAACAGCTGATAATGATGATTATAAATAGAGCCGACATTCAGGGGATCACCACGGAACCCGCTCCGACTGCCCCACCACCGGTGCTGAACCGGCTCAGGCGACATCCATCATCCGCTCACCTTCATCGTCATCCGTGCCCACGTCTCCTTCCTTGCGGCGTCTCTCTCCATGCTTGTGCCTGTCCTTGTCGCCGCCTCTGCGGGCCCTGAGCACGGCGCGGACGGTCGGGTAGAGGAGGAGGAGGCCGGCGGCGGCGGCTCCGGCCACAACGCCGGCTCGCCCGGCCGTCCCCGCCCGCTCCCAGCGATGTACGGCCCGCAGCATTCCCGACATCACCCCCCTCTGTCCTCACTGCATCACGGCCAAAGACACCGCCAGGCGGACGACAGCGACAGCAGCAGCAGGAGGAGGTTGTGGTGGTAACTGGTGGTGAAAGAGGAGGAGACGTGAGACACCCCCACCCCCTCCTCCACCCCCACCACCCGCACCACCCCCTCCTCCACCCCCACCAACCCCTCCTCGTGTCATAAGGTCACGAGCACGTGAAGCCGCGCCTCCATCTTGCGTAGGGAACGTAGCCCGTGGTTGGTGTAGGTGGTGTTGGTGGTGGTGTAGGTGGTGGTGTAGGTGGTGTTGGTGGTGGTGGTGGGGAGCGGTGGTGCAGCGAACCACCGCTACGGACCCCGGCGGGCCCAAGTTCGATTCTCCCGCTCACGGCCAACACCCGGTTGCGATTTTCTGAACCGGGCCTCCCGTAGGTCGACTCGGCCTCAAATGAGTTTGCGGTGTGTAAAAAAACATCGCCACTGGGGAGACAAAGGCGGCCGGGCGGACGTGTTGCTCACCACCCCCACTCGTGCAAACAGCACTTGCCTCGGCAGTCTGTCGCAGGCTATACCGGGGATCTTTGTCTTTGCCCCCCCCTCCTCACGTAAGATGGCCGCGCCGGCCTCGTGTTTACTAAAACATTGCTCGGCTGCTCGTTTGTTGACATTGGCAATGGGGGGGGGGGTCGTCGATACTCAATAAATTGTCGTTGCTTTGATGGACGAGCTGGTAGTGACACATTCGAAAATGACACTGGCCTTGAAAGGAAAATATATAATATGCGACGTTTTGAGCAATGGCCCTTTTATTCTATGGCGACGTTTCGGGCAATGGTCCTTTTTTATAGGAGACGGTCCATGGCAGAAGGACCATTAAAGACAGATCACAGTGTTATTGGGGTAGTTTACAGTATATGAGTTACGTAATCTGCTGAAAGAGGACTTCCTTCCCCAAGCAGTGTGGGTTGTGCGGATATTCTAGATTTGAAGCTTTCGTGACTGCAAGGATTCACACTCTTAGGTTTTTTTCGGTAAAGTCACGTAGGTTAAAAATAAAAAAATATAAATAATAATAGAAAATAAAACAATTTTGCGGATATGATTTGCCCATGTTGTTCCACCAACGCGGGCCAGTGCGTGTGGCACATAGTAGGGTACAACAATGTGGATTTGGTGCTGCACTTTCCCTATGCTGCCCTCAGCAGGAGACTCGCAGCTGTCAGTCCACAGTGCCCTACCTTATAAGTTATAACAGACCAATTCAGACATTATTGATCACCCCCGTGCACTTGTAAATCTCAACGTTCATCCTACAGAGTCCCATCACAAGGGAGAAACAAACAAATCGACCATTTTTCTGCCCGGATTGAAACGGCTGTACGCAGTATGGACCCGAAAACTCAATGTCCCTGTACAAGAATACGCGGTAAACCGTGTGGGTTTACGCGGTATGTGTGCACTGTATGTCGAACTTCTTTCGCACCGTACGTAGCCAACCGTGCTTGAGATCTGTCCTTGATAACTAGCGGTGTGCAATGGCAAATGACCTTCTCTTTTTGAATTTCCTCCCGTGGTCGACTTTTCCTCCCAGCTCTTACCGCAATAACCTTTCTCAATTCGAGAAACGCGTTACATTCGATTGCAACGTTGTACAGCGCTCGAATGTCACACTCCGGTTTGACGTTTTGTGCTTGTGCTCAACTACTTTTAAACACATTCCTGCGGAGGGAGCTGGTAGGAACGTTGGGTTGCTCGGTCAATGGCCAGGGTCAACGGCGGCGTGGTGTATTCCGCAAATATGCCCGACTGTGAGGGCGGGCACAAGCCAGCGTAAGTTAAACGTTGAGTTTTATAAGGGCACCACGGGGTGATCAGCCCCTCCCCACCCAGCCCCTCCCCACCCTCCCCACCCAGCCCCACCCAGCCCTACCCTCCCCACCCAGCCCCACCCTCCCCACCCAGCCCCTCCCTGCACGACGGACGGATACAATAATCCCCTGTGGGCTGATGTAACCAGGAGGTTCCTAACAGTAAAAAAATATATACAGGGCACATAGATGGAGGAGCGTAGGAACCAAGACTGTGTGCAATGGAGTCAACATTGGGGGGGACCAAATCTTCCAGGGGGTCTGGGGGTCCCCCCCTCCCAGAAAAAAAAAATCTAAACTTGAAAACGAATTTCCTGCCATTTCCTGCCTAAAATATATACAAAAAAATCACTAACACATAGGATGGACTTTTATTTATTTGTTTACATTAATGTCTAATAGTGTATTGTATTACATTGCTGTTTTTTTCTTTTTTACCCTTTCTTGTTTCATTGTATGTAATGGCAGAGATTTGGGATTAATAAAGTACAACCATAACCAAAATCGTATAAACAGAAATCTATTTTATATTGGGAGGGGGGGGGGCGTATTGAGCATATTTGAATATTGGGGGGATGTGTCCCCCGGTTGTGGCGCCCCCCCCCCCCCATATTTATTATAATTACGGGCTTGGTAGGAACAATCCACGCTATAACCGTGGATTGTTCCGCCCTGTTGTGTGCTGCGTCGTGATTCACAGTCATCAGTCTAAAAATAATCCTCTCTCCAGCCGACTTACGCAACAGGAGTTTTCATTTTTTCATTATTTAACACTGCCTTGTGCTTGCGCAATATTTCCGATTTCCGGCGTGACGGCGCTGTTGTTTTTTTCGTAGTATTCTATTTGCTTCGTGGCTATGCTAGTACGGAACTTTTATTTTATTAGTTTGTTTTGCAACTTAAGTGACCCGAGGTTGGTTGTCCTTGGTCTCTCGAGTGCTCGCCTGTGTTTAAGAATGAAATATTGTTCAGGATAAAAACAAATATTATGTTAGTCGATGCAGAGGTGTGGACTCGAGTCATGTGACTTGGACTCGAGTCAGACTCGAGTCATGAATTTGATGACTTCAGACTCGACTCGACAAAATGTACAAAGACTTGCAACTCGACTTGGACTTTAACATCAATGACTCGTGACTTCACTTGGACTTGCGCCTTTTGACTCGAGAAGACTTGCTACTTCCCATGAAAACTGGGGGAAAAAATGTTCACACGGCCACGCCGCTCTCAGTTTATCTGCATCTGTGAAAAAAATGTGCACCACCTGTATGCATGCAGAGAGCACGCGCGCTGCCTGCACGACATCCAATCACTGTAGTCCCACGTTGTTTTGATTGGACAGCATCTAAGCAGGCACATTGCAAGACAACCAATGAAGCGCAACAAGCAACAACGCGCCAGTTGGCAAAATGATACCGAAGATAGTTTCGTTTGGCTATAAAAATTACGATGTAGTCGACAAAAAACGAGTTGCAATTTGCAAAACATGCGGGTCGAAGATTACAGACGGTGCTGCCACAACGTCTAACTTTGTTCGACACCTGAAGTTGCACAAAGAAAGGTAAGTTTTGAACGAATGCTAAGCACCTTATCGGATGTACCGTAACTTACTAGCTGCTGCATATTTACTGTATCAACGAGACAGTAAACGCACGTCTCCCTTGCTGGTTAATGCTTACAAAAATAGGGATTTTTGAACCCCGATTATATGAGGTACATGAGTGTAGCACACTCAGATGGAAAACCTCTTCAACATCATGTCAACGTCCGTTTTAAAGTATAATTTCTACCTTGCTGCTAGACGGATAAACACAAATGTATATCTCAGTCTCTCCAACACACATGAGACAAAAACAGGCCTTCCAGTTGTACTCTTTCAATCGTTCAGTTTCAGAGTGGCTGGTGTGCTGCCTCATTGAGGTCGTTTATGTAATTTTGGTTAATCACAACTAAGCTGAACTGTCGCTGAAGACATAAACTATCACAATTAAACAATGAATGAGGCAGCAGTAGACCTGCAATTGCTGTGTGATGCAGCAAGGCACCATGGAATCTGGTGTGCAGGAGAGAGTGAACTATAAAGCAGGGGTTCCCAAACTTTACCATGACAAGGCCCCCCATATACCAGTAGATTCCAGCCAAGGCCCCCCTGACATGGGCCGTGCCACACTCTTTTTTCTGTGCACCTGCTTTCACAACTCGATGGAGTTGGTGCATCCCTAAACCCATCCAAGTACAACAGGAAACATAGTAAGACATATACACTGTAAAGAGGAAAATGATGACACAGTCACAGAAGATCCACCATTAGCCTTCCCTTTTCATATCATGCCCAAACAGCAGGCAGCGCATGGACATAGCGTGCTACCGTAGTCTAGGTCTGTGAGGCAGCGCACCACTGGGATATATACAGTATATAATAAAATAATAACGATTATAGTAGTAATGTTCAGAGATGCAATAGATTATTATAGTGCAGTTCTTAACTAATGGGGATATTGTTTAGCTTATTTTTGGTTTAATTTGGTTTATTTTACTTATTTAATTTATTCAATTATTTTGTTTTGCTATACTTTTCATGCCAACTTGCCATGGCCCCCCTAGCACCCCCTCGCGGCACCCAGGGGTCCCCGTCCCCACTTTGAAAACCACTGCTATAAAGCATATGACTTCAGTTTCTTGAGGGAAAGGGCTTTCTTATGACTTTTGAAGCAGTGAAAATATTCTTAATATTGCATACACTGAAACTGAAATGTATTATCGTATACCGTAGTGTACAATAGACAATGAATATTAACACAACAACATTGATATGAGTAAATAGTAGTTTCAAATACAACATGTGTGGCTATAAGGGATTTTCTGACATCTGTTTCATATTCTTTTCTGTTACAGGTATGAAGAATACTAGATGAACAAAAGCATCGTAGATGAACCACAACAGCCTTCAATCTCACAATTCCTGGACACTCGTGTAGGGCGTTACAGCATGAGCCACCCACAGCAGAAGGCCATCTCCAATGCGATACTGTCTGACTTGATTATTGATTGCAATTTTCCTCTATCTTGTGGAAAATAAGAGCTTTCGTCACTTTCTGGCTGTGCTGGACAGCAAGTATACCCCAGTCTGTCGCCGAACGCTGACCACAAAAACAGAGAGCCTTGCTGAGGAGAGACGTTCAAAGTTAAAAACTCAATTGAGCAACACTGACCATGTTTCAGTCACTGTGGACATTTGGTCTGATCGAAAGATGAGGGGATTCCTTGGTGTCACTGTGCACTGGATGGAGAGAGATGCAGAGAGGGTACAGCTAAAGACAAATCTCTTGGCCTGCAACCGCTTCAAAGGCTCTCACACAGCGGAGCGCATCTGTGACCAATTTGAGGCAATATGTGATGAATACAACATCAAAGCTAAATTGGACTATATCATTAGTGACAATGCTGCTAACATGCGCAAGGCATTTACGGTCTGCTTCCCCAGCGAACAGGAGGAAGATGATGATGCTGGAGATAATCTTGATGATCCTGAGCTATGGCATGACTTAACCCTAGAAGACCAGCAAACCGTCGATGCTGCTATGGCAAAGAAACAGCGCCTGCAGTGTTTTGCACACACATTGCAGCTGGTGGTGGGAGACGGTTTGAAAGAAACAAAAGCGGCATGTCCTTCTCTCTCCAAGTTATCAAAACTTAGCTCCCTGCTCCACACAAGCACAACGTTTAAAGACATATTCGATGGTGAATTTGGGGAGCACAGAGGCATCCCTGCTGCAGTGAGCACGAGGTGGAATTCTACACTGCGGCAGGTGAAAGCAGTCCTTCATTGTGATCAGCAAAAGCTCTGCGCAGTTCTTGAGAAGGCCGGGCATAAAGAACTGTCATTCACACTACGAGAGTGGAATCTGCTGAAGGAGTTGGTGGACATCTTGAAACCGTTCGGAGAAGCAACTGATTTGACACAGGGGGAGAAAGTCATTACAATCAGTGCAGTTCCATCCGTCTTGTCCCTCAATCACCATCTTGAGAAGCTGAAGCCTCAAGTTCGTTTCCTGAGCGGCCTGGTCAGAGGTCTGCAGGCATCCCTGGAAAAAATATTTCTTGGGATCTTCATTAATGTGAAAATGGCCCAGTCTCAAGAAGGGATCACTGCCCCCTTTTCAGACACAGTCTACCTGAAAGCAGCTGCCTTGGATCCAGCCTTTTGTCTGCTGTGGATTGAGCCCATGTGCTGGTCAACCGTGACATCAAGGCAGAGGTGGCACAACGAGTTAAAGGTAAATCTTATTGACTTGCAATGCAACTTAAATGCAACGTAAAATAATTTGATCTTAATCTGATCTAGGATCTAATGTGATATTAATCTGACTTTAACAATAATAACAATTTTCAGTCTTGCACAGTATCATCAACATCAGTAATGGTAATAAGAGCTCTTTTGTTTCTGCTGTTGTGACACGTTTTTTTTGAATTGATCCTGAAAGATGCTGCAGAGACGGAGCAACCTGTGCCTGTGCCGGTGCCTGCTGAAGAAGAACTAGAGGACATGGAAGGAGAAGGGCTGTTTGCTGCATACCATAAGAGGCAGAAAAGGGATGTTGGGACCCCACCAGCAGTACAGCTAAGTCACTACATTGACATGGCAGAAGGACAGAATGCCCTTTTGTTCTGGGCACTGAACAGTAAGACTCTTCCTTCACTCTTTCAAGTAGCCATCCGAGTCTTGGCAGTGCCTGCTTCTAGTGCTCCAGTGGAGCGAGTTTTCAGCCATGGTGGCATCATTCTGCGTCCCCATCGTGCACAAATGACTGACAGACTTTTGGCCAATTTGATCTTTTGCAAATGCAATGCAGTGTAGGGGCCTCCCTCCACCTGTCCACAGCACGCATGCGCACACACACTCACTCTCTGCTCATCACCTGTCCACACAGCTCTCTCTCTCTCTCTCATACACACCAGTCTCTATGGAGGCATTCCAATTATATTATCAGGTTGGTCCAGTTTTTCAGAAGTGATAATTTTGAGGAGTGAGGATTTTATTGATGACATGTTTAAAAAAGTTTAGGCTAAAAGAACCCATGTCTATTTGAAAGTTAAACTGTTTTGCAATATGAGGTCAATGCAATACAGGACTGAAGCTGCTGTGCATTGTTCTAGTGCAATATGCTGTTGAAATAAGAGCATTTTTTGTGAAAATTAAATTTTCTGTTTTTTACTGTGTTTGATTAATGTCATTGTATAAAAAGAGGTTTAAATAAATACAAATCTTACAGACATGCATGATTTGTATAAATTTTATTTCTGTGGTAAGAGGACTTGAAATGACTCGAAACTAAAATGGTAGGACTTTGGACTCGACTTGAGACTTGCAGGCTTTGACTTCTGACTCGACTTGGGACTTGCCTCATCTTTGACTCGACTTGACTCGGGACTCGAGAGCAAAGACTTGAGACTTACTTGTGACTTGCATAACAATGACTTTGTCCCACCTCTGAGTCGATGTGCGTGCGTATCTGCGCCTCCTTGTCGAAGCCTTAATCGTCCTCTGTTTTTATATTAAAATAAAAAAAGTTATCTCAACGTGACGTCATCGTCCCTCCTAATTCTGTTGACATTTTACGGTCGATGTCGTCTACGATGGCGTCATCCCCGCCGCGAGCTTCCAATACGGCGATTACGTCACTGTTGCGAGTATTTACACCACAGGGCGGTTTAAAGTCGTTACGCGATTGCGTCTTCACTTCATGAGACGTGCGATGGCGTCACAGGAACACTCATTGCCACGTACATGAACAAACAACAATCATCATTGGTGTGTCGAATAAAATAACGAAATAAATCAGCAGGCGAATTCGCCTCGCCTCCCATATCTGTCTTTCCATATTAAAGTTAACACATCTCTAATAGAGATGTATTTTGGTTAGTTCGCAACAGAAATATTTCTCCACAATTCTGGCTGCCGCCTGATGATGCTGGTTGTTGTGATTACCAGTGAAACGTCGGACTCGAATTGTAAACGTTGTGGGTTTACTCTCCAATACGCTGGTGTGTTGAACTAGTAACTAATGGGCACGTTTTGTTGCCATGGCAAGTTTTACTGAATGGCTGTGTCGGGTGGTGACGGGTTTCACGACACATTAATATTTACGCGATCTAACCCTAAAAGGGGCCGTCCATAAATGACGTCACGCGAATTTGGACGATTTTTGACCACCCCCCCGTCACACGGTGTTACAAGAAAGTTAGACCCCCCCTCAAATATGACGTCACAAAGCTCTGCCCCCCCCCCCTCCCAAAATAAACATGCTTCAAATCGCTTTATACTATTGTCATCGTAGTGTGTATTTAATTAAGTAGAACGTGTTGTCTATATGTATTTAAAGTAGCGCATTTTGATGTGACGTCACATTTCTCAAACCCCCCCAGCCACCTGTCGTCACACATCGTCACAAATGTCTGACTCCCCTCTCCCCCCCTATGTGTGTGACGTCATTTATGGACGGCCCCAAAAAACCCTTCTATTACTATTGTTAACACATCCCCATCAGTCACAAAAAACATTCCGCAGCGATAATTCTCCACAACGGCGCTCGTGATCGTTGCGTGTCGATGTGCAATCAAGGTTTTGCGTCCAACGAGGACCCAACCAAACCAAGTGTGACGTCATCGAACTGAAGTTCTTGTGACGTATTTATACAACTACACCGGCAACGAGGACCCCACCAAACTAAGTGTGACGCCATCCAATTGAAGTTCTTGTGACGTCATTTTACAACTAACACTGCAACGAGAACCCCACCAAACCAAATGTGACGCCATCCAACTAAAGGTTTTTCGTGACGTCATTTTACAACTACTCCTGCCGCGAGGACCCCACTAAACCAAGTGTTCAAGTTCAAGTTAATTTGTTAGGTATAGCCCTGTGAGCCATTCGGCTCTTGAATCGGGTGTGTGACGCCATCGAACTGAAATTCTTGTGACGTAATTTTTCAACTACTCCTGCAACGAGGACCCCACCAAACCAAGTGTGACGCCATCGAACTAAAGTTCTTGTGACGTTATTTACAACTCCACCTGCAACGAGAACCCCACCAAACCAAGTGTGACGCCATCCAACTGAAATTCTTGTGACGTCATGTTACAACTACCTCTGCAACGAGAACCCCAACAAAACCAAGTGTGACGCCAATCAACTGAAGTTCTTGTGATGTAATTTTACAACTACTCCTGCAACGAGGACCCCAACAAACCAAGTGTGACGTCATCCAACTGAAATTCTTGTGACGTAATTTTACAACTACCCTTGCAACGTGAACCCCACCAAAGTAAGTGTGACGCCATCCAACTGACGTTTTGTGACGTCATTTTACAGCTACTTCAACGAGAACCCCAACCAAACAAAGTGTGACGCCATCCAATTGAAGTTCTTATGACGTCATTTTTCAACTACAACTGCGATGACGCCACAGTTCACAGGTGCTGGGGGGGGGGGGTGATGGGCCCAGGCTGTGGGAGCCAGGAGCAGAAGACAGCGGCGGTGCGAGCAACAACAGCTCCCTTCTGAGCCCCCGACGCCTCGGCGAGTCCGCAGAGAGAGCCAAGGAGAGGCCGGGCAGGGAGAGGCAGAGGGGAGAGAGGAGCTGGGGCATGAGAGAAGAGAGAGAGAGCGTGGAGAGCGGGGAGCGAGAGTGCTGATGTGGCGCTACTGTAGTACAGTGCGCGCGGCCTGACACCCTCGTTACTCCGCGTTACCCCGGGTGGAGTTGATTCTGAGGCCGCGTTACCCCAGGTCGACGTTCGCACCCAGCACCTCCCCCAGGCACGTTACGACTGAGTCATGTCGAGCGACGGGAGCGACGCCGAGGACGACCCCGTGGAGAGGGAGCAGCAGGTGAGACGGGCAGGGCCCGGCACTCCCCTCCTCGACAAAACTCCCCGGGACGGACCCACCGGCTCGCAGTCCAGACCCCGATTACCTGTGATGGACTCAGCCCTGTCTGCCTGGCTCCTCTTACCTCAGTACTCCCCTCCACGCACTCTCCTACCTCTCCCCTCTCATCTCACTCCCCTCCACGCACTCTCCTACCTCTCCCCTCTCATCTCACTCTACTCCCCTCCACGCACACTCCTACCTCTCCCCTCTCATCTCACTCCACATCACACACTCATCTCACTCTACTCTTCTCCACACACTCTCCTACCTCTCCCCTCTCATCTCACTCTACTCCCCTCCACGCACTCTCCTGCCTCTCCCCTCTCATATCACTCTACTCCCCACCACGCACTCACCCCCTACTATCTCACTCCTCTCCTCCACACACTCCTCTCCTCCACACACTCCTAACCTCATCTCATCAACCCTCCACTCCAGCAAGCACCCAGTCACCCTTTGCCCAGTGGGGGTTCACAAATTCTCTGCTGCCTCCGTTTTAACTATAGAGTTAGAGCTTGAGTTACATGGGAAGTTGTGGTAAATCCATACCTGTCAACCCATATGGTTTACCCCGTATTCTTGTACAGGGAAATTGAGTTTTCAGATCCATACGGCGTAGAGTACAGCCGTTTCAATTCGGGAAAAAAGCAATGTTTTGTTTGTTTGTGTTTCTCCCTTGTTGATGGATGAACGTTTATATTTGTAACGACACGGGGTGACCAATAAGGTCTGAATTGGTATGTAATAAAGTAGGCATTGATACGGGGTTGACGGGTATGTAAATGGTTATACAGTATGTGGCAATGTGCGTATAGTGCTAAGCATATCACGTGTGTGTGGGGAAATGCACACGTGCTATTGGAATGCCCAGGCAAGTCGTGTGTGCACGGAGAGTTAAATACTTTTATTTAGTTTCAGATAGTCGCATTATATTTGGCATGGGTATGTACACAGCGTAACAATAATAATGTACATCCCTTTATCAATCAACTGCTGGATAACACTGGTCAACAAAAACAAATTCTGGCCTGGACTTTTGCAGCTGTTTTAGACTAATTTCAGGGTGCTGATTCCAAATCTGATCTCAGATTTGCTCTATCACATCTCATTTTTATGCTATCGGCATACCCCTTTTTCATTGATTTTACCCGAAATTAACTCTGTCACTTATGATTGCAAGTTGTTGCGAGTCAGTGACTGCTTTAGTGTTAAAATATGGTGCTGTATTTTTAGGATAGTGTGTTTATAATATAATTTTATGTAGATATCCACATTTATTTAATATTTTTCTTCTGCAGTTTTTATTGCAAATGCAATATTTGATATCTCAAAAACCTGATCTGATAGACAAAAACTGATGCCAGATGTGGAATCAGCACCCCAAAATTACCTTGAAACCGTTGGAATACCTTATGCCGGAAAAAGTGTGTTGACCAGTGTAATTAATGATCCTCCTTATCGGTCGAGGGGGGGTGATAGACCTTACGCGAACGGGCTGGTCGGTTCAGCTTGGTGAAGGAGGGAGGACCGATTCTGATATCACCCACAACTAATCATCGTGACACCCTCCTACAATAGCAATGGAGATTCAAATTATAGCAAACCTTAATTTACGTGGCAACTTTTGTTGCAACTTGCATGAAAAAGTATTGTACTATAAACCCCAGCTACTTGAGTTTGATTCTTTGCCACTGCTAACATCAGTGGCGAATGACATCTGAACCTGTCCTGGAAGCCCCATCCGTTACCAGCGCGGTTTGGTCAAACAAACCCCATAACCAACCCAGCGTGTCGAGGCCTTTACCCAGGAGTGGATTGACAAAGGGCTTTTACATTGCACAGCACGTTGTTGGCAGTGGTGCACAAGCACAAATGAAACAAAGTGCGGTGGCTTTTTTTTGCATTTGTGCAAGTCACCTTTACAATGGCAATGTCAGCTGAATATGCACTGAAGTACAAGGTGGATGTATGTATCATCTCAATGTGACTGCATCTCAAGACTCTGGAGAGGAATAAAATCGTCATTAATTTCATAGAGAGGTGGTCGGTCACTTGTAGGCAGAGTAAATAAGTAATATATAAAAAAACTTTTTTTAAACACCCTTTAATTAAACGTACCCTACTCGTAATGGCAGAACTCCACGACTCCAGGAAGTGGCCGCAAGGCTTGCCATAACGTAAGTGCCCGTGGTGATTTACAGCCAACGTCAGTTGACCGTGGACAATTAGACCCAAGCCGAAACATAACATAAAAACGAATGTTTAAAAATACTTTTTTTTATATATAATATAGTTTTGTCATCAGTATGACATAAGTATACTAAGTTTGCAGTCGATACCACATTGGGAAGTGGGTTAAAATTGAGTTACAAGATTTGAGGCTACGACAACAACAACAGACAGTGAGTTCATAGAAAGCGTATAATAAAAAAGGAATGTGTTGAGTGGACTTACAGACAACACCGTCGGATGGGGGAAATGAGTTCCAGACAATTGGGACAGCAGAGCAGAATGAGCGATCTCCCACTGAGCGATGGTTGACTGGGGGTTTTGACAGAAAGCCTTCGCTCCTTGGAGAGTACTTGAAGGGGAATATCTCGAGTGAGATGAGAGGGGAGAGGTAGGACGGCACGTGGAGTAGCATAGAGTGAGATGAGAGAGGTAGGAGAGTGCATGTAGGGAATGGGTACGGAATCTTTATTTATACTGCAGGAATCCGATGAGCTATAAAGCTCTTTTTCACAGATGTCCAGTAGGGGCAGGGGCGTCATAACGTTACAAAAACAATAACAACACACGATAGGAGTGCAAAGTATAGGAAAGGTAAACAAATCACTTAAAAAATACAAATACATTATTTTTATCTTACCAGATAAAGCACAGAGGTACTAACTTATTTTTAAGAAGCAACCTGGCCACAAATGATAGGGGAGTAGATTGAGATGATGATGATGAAACAGGGGAGAGGTTGGCACAGAGTGAGCAGCACGGATGACTGGGAGAAAGAATTCCAGACAGTGGGGGACAGCAGATGAGAAGCGGCAACCTCCCACTGAACAAGGGTTGTAACTATGTGTGTGATGCAAGCAATGCATGCCCATGTTTGTTTGTGTGCTCCTGTGCCACCCAGGGTTACATGGAACCGCCCCCTACCCCCTCTGGAAGCAACGATTGGGCTGGATGTTCTCATCGGCACTTGCACGGGAACGCTGGCGAGTATGATGCTGACAGTGCTGGTTTGTAACCCCGACTTGTTCTCTGCACTTCCTCTGACCTCGTGTGACTGTACGACGGTTTGTGTGCCAGTTGGCATAGTGAGGAGCACTAGCGGTGCATCTGCTAGTCATCTCAATAAATTAACCTTTAACACCTGGGTCTGTCCTGTGACTTCCTGTTTTTCACACTGTATGTGGCCTCAAATGCACCCATCCTGGCAAAACTGCTGTGGTGATGTCACCATCACTTTGTGGAGAATGGCAGCAGTTTTTTCTGCTGTTGTGTTTCTACTTGTGTGTTTGGGAGGCTGTGTGTATAAAATGGGGAGTGGTCGTATACTGGTTAGCGCTCTGTGCTACGAATCCAGCGATTCGAGTTCGATTCTGCTCACGGCCAACACCATTGCTGATCTGAACCAGTACTGGGCCTCGCCTAGGTCGAAAGAGTACCTGGTACGATGTGTAAACATCGCTACTGGGGAGACAAAGGTGGCCGGGAGTGGTATTGGCTACCCGCCCCCTTGTGTGCCGTGCCCGCCTTCATAGGTGTTCGCAACAGCACTTGCCCCAACATTCTGTTAAAGGCTATACAGTGTCCTTGTATTTTGTGTGAATATGGTGAGTGTGAGTGCAGTGGGTAGCACTGTGCTACAGACCCAGTGACCCGAGTTCAATTCCCAACCACAGCTGAAATCGGTATTAAATATTTGAACCGGTCATGAGGCTCTGCTAGTTCGATTCAGTCTCAAATGAGTACTTTGTGCAGTGTACAAAACATCGGCACAGAGGAGATAAATGCAGTCATGTGTGATGATGGCCATACCACCATCTCAAGCTCCATGCTGGCCTTCACTGACGCTCACTGTAAGAGGATTTGGCCCATCAGTCTGCTAAAGGCGACTACATGGGGGATCTTTGTCCTGCGCGCACCCTAGTTATGGCGCTGTGGGAAGCCAAGCAGGCGATGCGGCACACTCGGCCTGTGCTGCCCGACACGGTGACGGAGCTGCACACGGCGGACGGTGGGCGCGTGTTCCTGGTCGGCACGGCACACTTCAGTGACAGCAGCAAGGAGGACGTCGCCACGGTAACACGAAATCTCCTCCCCTCTCAAGTTTAGCCCAGTTACCCAGTAACTCCACGAAATGAGGATTTTCTTTAGACATTAATTGTGACATTAACCCTGGAAAACATCACTTCTTTTTTAGCCAGGCGGTGGTGGCGCACACCTGTAATCCAGCACTGGTTGCCGAGAGTTGTTGGATCACAAGCTAGAGCCTGGGCCAGTTTTTATCGCCCGCTCACCCTGTGACTGTCTGCCCACTCGTCTGTGGTTCCTTGCACTTTTGAATCGTTCTCGAGAGTGAGTGAATACCTTGCACGTTGTAAGTTTACATTAGTATTTTATTTTTTATGAGTCTCAAGACTTTGTTGATGAGGGTCCTGCTAGGTTTCACAGTCGGAGGTTTATGCTGCTATGTATTTCCCCATTGAGTTAAATATTTAATGTGGCTAAACTTCAGCTTTCTTGTAATGTTGCGAAGGTTATTTCTCTCTGTAGTAGGGTGTGTGGTAATGTACTTTCCCTTTGCCTTGTCCCTTAGTTTTGTAGATAAAAATGGTCAATTGAATGGATTTCATAAGTGGTTCTACGATGTCTACTTTCGTGGGCTCTTTGGTAACACGAGTGGCACACTGCTGTGTGAGAGTTCCAAATGGATACTTTGAGTCTTGACATGATCCCAATAATACAATTGGAATAATTGAGAGACAAAAATATAAATATATTTAAAAAAACATCCTAAATATATAAAAATTCAGTAGCCATCTCCAATGAACTTTGTGCTTTGCAGTATGTTTTCCAGAGTAAATGACAGCAGGGTTGTTGTACTGTAATTCATTTCGTTGTTTACTCATTATTTTGGTGCAAGGGACAGCATATCTGGAATAAATGCAGTCAAAGGACTTTTAATTGACCTTCATTTGTACTGGAAGTACAGCAAAGCAGACCATTGATCCAACAAAATTGTGAAATGCAATGACATCGTTTTGGTAAACTGATCTTGCAATAAACGTCACATCATGAACTTTAATCTTGTATCGTGTTGTGAAAAACGATATCGTGGCCACCCTATTGAGAAGCTGTGAAGTGAAAGTAAAGACCCCAGGGGGCGTTACGATGTAAGCCGAGCATTGTGTGAGTTGAAGATACCAAGATACGTCGGCAGGAAAGGCGAATCTTGCAGCTTTATTATCAGGCACCAGTGACACCTGAGTGCATTCCATGGAGCCATGGGGGGGGGGTGGCAAGATTCGCAGTGGCATATCTCGGCCACACTGGGTAACCGGTGCTGTCGGCGATTGTGGTGGCGCGGCGCAGACGATCCGCGCGGTGCAGCCGGACGTGGTGCTGGTTGAGCTCTGCCAGTACCGCGTGTCCATGCTGAAGCTGGATGAGACGACGCTGCTGCGGGAGGCTCGCGAGCTCAGCCTTGACAAGCTGCAGCAGGCCATCAAGCAGGTGCCCGACTCCTCACCTGCACCTGGAAATGAGGCCTCCGATTGCCCCCCACTGGCTGCTCCTCATCCGATCCCATCACAATTTACACCCCTCCGCACACTATCCTACCTCTCCCCCCTCTTGTCTCTCCCTACAAACCTCCACAGAGTCTCCCGTGTGAGTGTTTGTGGAATGTCTGTGGGTAACGGCAGTGCGGAATTTGTGCACCGCACTATGTTCCTGGCGACCTGAATTAAGAACCCAACAGAGGGGAATAATTTATGAACCTGGCCTGTGCCTCCCCAAGGGCAACTCGGCCTTAAATTAGTACCTGATGTGCTGTGTAAACATTACCACTCCGGATACACAGATGGCCTGCGTGTATTTTTGGCCACACCAGCCCTGCTTATATTCCATGGCAGTCTTATGTGCTTGGTAACACACTTGCCCGAATACTTAGTACGTCCATATGGAGGATATTTACCTTTGTGTGTGTGTTTGTGGGCATGCAGAACGGCCTTATGTCAGGGCTGATGCAGATGTTGCTGCTGAAGGTGTCGGCTCACATCACGGAGCAGCTGGGCATGGCCCCCGGAGGGGAGTTCCGCACAGCTTACCAGGAGGTAGCTGCCCTGCCGCTGCTGTGTGTACGCAGTGTGCATCACTACATGTGACACTGAACTGGTGGAGCACCGTCTCAAGTTTGTAAGCGTTTGTGCAGTGTGTGTATATGCATGCATGCGTACGCTAGTGTGGGGAGCGTTATTGTAGTGGTTAGCGCACTGCGTTATAAATCCGGCCACCAGAGTTGAATTCCTGCTTACAACCATCACCAGTGATGATTATCTGAACTTGTCCTTAAATGAGTACCTAGTGCCATCTGTAAGAAAATGTCAGCATTGGGGATACAGAGGCGGCCCGTCATGGTGTTGGTCACCCACCCCTTAGTAGACAGTGCCAGCCTTTGTGCTCGCTAACAGCACTTGTCCCAACAGTCTGTTAAAGGCTATACTGGGGATCTTTATCTTTGCTCCACCCTCTCCTCCACCATGCCAGCCTTAATAGGTGCTCGCTAATGGAAATTGCTCCAACAGTCTGGTAATGGTTGTTTGCTAACACGCCTGTGTGTGTAGCTGCCAGTTATTTCAGTTTACCAATATTAGCTGGGTCTCTCCCGAGACCGTCCAGCGAGCCTTCACACTTCACTGGGCCTCAAAGTGCACTTAACCTAAAGGCTAGTAGTGTGCACACGCATGTGTGCTCGTGTACATGGATGCGCACACAATGGCAGGCAGTGTAGTGGCTAGTGCACTGTGCTACGATCCTGGCAACCCAAGTTCAATTCCCGCACACGACCAATAACTGGCATTTTTTTTTGCCTATTCTGGGCCTCCTGTAGGTCGACTCGGCAGCCTCAAATGAGTACCTGGTGCGGTGTGTAAACATCAGCATTGAGGAGACTTAGGCGGCTGGGCGTGCCGTTGGCCACCTTCACAGATGCTCGCTAACGGCGCTTGCCCCGACATTTTGTTAAAGGCTACACGGGTGAATCTTTTGTCTTTTTCCATTGCGTGCACCAGGCCGGGCACGTGCCCCTGTGCCGATTCCAGCTGGGAGACCGCCCCATCCCCATCACCTTCAAGAGAGCCATTGCAGCGCTGTCGCTCTGGCAGAAGCTCAAGCTCACCTGGGGGCTAGTCTTCATGTCCGACCCCATCAGGTAGGGCTCTGTGTGTGCAGGTGCGTCTAGTTGGCAGATGTATGGGACTTTTAGTCGACGTGTTGTTGTGTAGCAGAGAAGTCTATGGTTACCGGGTGCTTAAGTAAGGACGGCCGACAAGGTTTTTTATGATGTGTTATTGTTATGATTTTGTTTATTTACCCAGGAAAGCCTTTCTGAGTCTCAGGACTTTTTCAGGAGGATCCTGCCATGTTTTTTTCAGTCGGAGGACAATGTTGCTTTGCATAATCAAACGGAGTAAAAAGTCCACGCCACCTCCTCGTAGGTGCTCGCTAACGGCACTTGCTCCAGCAGTTGGAATGCAGTTGTGTGTGTGTGTGGTTCGCAAGTTTTAGGATTGTGATCTAATCGTTTGAGACACGATACAAAATAAAATATCACGATACAATAATCACAATATTTATTTTCCATATCTTTGTAGTTATTGCACAATTTAATTGAATCGTATTTGTACTTTTCTGTGCTTGCATGAAGATTACTTACGATCTGCAACTGCAGTTCACGCAGCTTAAGTCTGCCTGCCATATGTATTTTATTCATTGCAATAACGTTTATAATCCACAAGCTATCAGGGACAAAAACATTAAATTAAAACAAACTTTTAAAACAATGAATCATATTGCCATGCCATAAAGTATTCTGACAAACATTAAAAAAAAATTAGTTTCATGGATTATAGCTATTTACTTTCAACTTTTATTTCTGAGTTTGACATTCAAAAAATATTTTGTAAAGAAATAAAATATTTGAAGAAAATTCAAGGATCATTGTGATAATTAGCAGAACAGACGATACAATTTTTGTTTACCCTAGTGCTTAGTAGAGGGCACACAATGTCGCGTGCATGCAGTTAATAAGTGGTACACCTGGTTAGTAAATGTGTATATGTGTGGTTAGTAAGGAGGATGTGGGGTTAGTCAGTGATGGCTGTGGGTTTGACATTGTGTGGGTCGTGTGCATGTGGTTATTAATAGTGCATCTAGTTAGTGTACGTATGGCTGGTAAGGGGGTTGTGTGGTTGGTAAGTTTGCGCGTGTGGTCAGTAAGGAGGACGTGGAGCGGTGCAAGCAGAAGGATCTGCTTGAGCAGACGATGGCGGAGATGATCGGGGAGTTCCCAGACCTTCACCGCACCATCGTGTCGGAGCGCGACATTTACCTGGCGTACACTTTACGGCAGGCGGCGCGGCCACTGCGGCCCCCGCACTCGCGGCACGCCGGTACCCGCCACCCCCTCACTCCCCCCCTCCACCCCACGCACACACCACACACGGAAAGACATCCACAGTCGCATCACCTCTCGGTGAACCGATTCACAGCCGCATTACCAACGTGTGTGTGTTGAGGGAACGGTAGTGTAACGCTTAGCGCGCTGCGCTACGAACCCAGCGACCTGAGTTTGATTCCTGCTCACGGCCAACACTGGTGACGACTATCTGAACTGGTCCTGGGCCCCCCCTAGGTCGACTCAGCCTCAAATGAGTCCCTGGTGCAGTGTGTAAATATCACCACTGGGGAGACAAAGGCGGCCAAACGTGGTATTGGCCACCCACCCCCTCGTGTACTGTGCCGGCCTTCATAGCTGCTCACTAACAGCACTTGCCCCAACAGTTTGTTAAAGACTCTTTGTCTTTGTTTGTGACAGCACCAGTACCGGCGGTGGTGGTGGGCGTGGTGGGGATTGGCCACGTCCCCGGCATTGAGAAAAACTGGGACCTCCCCCTGGACATCCAAGCTGTCGTCAGGTGATCACGTGGAGATGCACGTTGCATAGGAGGCCTGCACTGCTCCTCTGATGCTAGAAGCTTTGGCAGCCACTGAGCACGTTTTCTGATGCCCACTGGCCCCCCTACCCCCCCCCCTCCGAAATTCAAAACATTGTTATGATTTCCGGTTACAATTCACGTAAAGAATAGATTGTGTTTATATAGACGATTTATCTGCCTTGATTGTATTCTCAGTCTTTGTGTCATTTATACAGTTTTTACTCCAAGCATTAGCATAATTGTCACAGCATGCTATTTACATGCAATTTACATACATACATCAATCGGTTGCATAACTCACACATTGACTCTCAAGCGTGTGATGCTGTGTATGCTTAGTGGCCGCAATAACTCAGGCGCATAGTGGAGAAGGAGGGTGTGAACGCCGTGCTCCGCACACGTGCGTATGTGTAGGGAATGGCAATTTCGTGGTTAGCGCTCTGCACTATTAATCCAACCACCTGAGTTCGATTCCCGTTCACGACCAATAACAGTAGCAAATATTTGAACCGATCCTAGGCCTCCCTTAGGTCGAATCACCCTTAAATAAGTGCCTATTGCGGCGTGTAAACATGAGCACTAGGGAGGCCAAAGCGGTTGGGTGCGGTGCTGGCTACCCACCCCCTCGTGTGCTGTGTCAGCCTTCATAAGTGTCAGCTAACAGCACATGCTCCTACCGTATGTTAAGGCTATATATGGGGGATCGTTGTCTTTGCGTCAGGATACCTCCGCCAACGCGCACTGCCCGCGCGGTGAGGCTGATCCTGAAGACCACCGTGCTGGGTCTGGCTGGGTACGGTTGCTTCCGCCTGGGTCGCTGGGGCGGCCGCTGGGGCGTGCGGATCCTTCGCTGGTGACCGGCCACACACCTTGCCCACGGTCTCTTCTTCCTCGCCAACACCAACGTCCCCCAACACCGGGATGCCGCCTTACAGAGGGCGAGAGACGGGAGACGCAGCAGCATCTCTGGTGGTCGGGTGGCTGGCATCCTGGCGGGCGCTGGTCTCGCGTCAGCCTTGCTGCTGCAGAACACTTGGCACCTGCATGAGACTGCGTGCGATATAGGCAGAGGGGTTAGCGCTTCCTGGCGCTGATTGAGGGGACAGATGCACCTGAAAAACCATGTGCAATTTGTATCTGCAGTTTTTTTTCGCCGTAAGCCCTCGCGACAGCACAAGCGAGTGTCCGTGGGGAGCGAGCGTTACGTTGTCAAAAGCTGTTGTCACGATTGTTTAGCTGCACACCGCACCGTGTGAAGGCTCTGCTGCTCTCTACACGATTACGAGTTGGTAATAAAAATGACTTTTACAGACGTGGCCTTGTGGTGTGCGTGATGCTCGCGCCCTCCCCTCCGTTGCCTCTCAGCTACACCTCTTAAACCGCATCCAGGGCCTGCACTGGCCTCCACTTGGTGCCACTCTTAAGGCCACTGAGGTAATGTGCCATGGTGTTCAGCGTGACCGCATGCCCTGTCCGAAGGACCTCCTGTTGCAGATGGTGAGACTGAGCCACCCTTGTTCTCACAGACACGGCGCCAACGAACACTACTCAGCCACTATTGGGAAAGCAACTCATTGGCATGTTTTATCTCTCCGTATTTGTTTTTAATTATACTTTGCTTTTTAAACACCAATGTTAAGGTATGCTAGCCACGAGATGGTTTTAGGAGAGAGTTAACATAGCTTTGCTCCGTTGAAGGAGCACACACTAATAGTGGACTTATTATATGTCCCATAGGTTGGGACGCATGGCCACAATCTCCCTAATGTTCTAATTGTGATTTCAATGGCATGAGACAAGGAAATACTTACATTTGGAACCCTGGGAGATAGCAATCCACCACCCTGTGTCAGAAAATAGTCCCAGAAGACGATGTGATGTTAATACTTGTGTGTAATCACTTCACCGGGCCTTTATCCCTACTCGGGGTGCAGAATTTTATTTTTCATATGCTCAGCAAACGTGTTACATTGTCAGATAAAGCCATGTTTTGTAATTGGAGCTGGATTAAGCCAAATAATGGTAAAAAAAACTCCTGTTCCTTTTAGTACTGTCACATGTACTGTTCCTTATGTATTGTCTTGTCTGCACTGCTTCTTGTTGTAAATTTGCGCTGTATTCGTACAATGGCACAGCTGCTGTCCAATCACTTTTGTACTGGTTTGTATTATCTAATTAGTACCCTATTATGTCGTCCTTGATTTGTCCGTGCTGTGGCTTTTTTTCTGCCCCGGTTTGTCCATCTCATTTTGCTTCCAATTACACTGCCTATGTCCCCTGGGCCACGTCAGCGTGAATATGAACACAGAAATACGACATCGTCGTATAATTTGCATTGCGATTTCCACAATCAATCGATTTGTTGGCAAATGAATCAATGCGAGTATCGTTTGGGTCAGGAATCAAGTTTAATCGATGCATCGTTGCAGCGCTAGCTAATTCGCAAACGCCACAATCACGACTTGTGAGCACGTACACGCTTGAGACTGCTGGCTCGTGTGGGAGAAAGTAGTCGCCTGAGAATCTCTGCCACTTTCTGACGTAATTGGAAACTATGTTTAACCACAATAAAGCCTCGAGATTCAAGTCTCATTTCCCAGCAGAGTCCTGCCACATTACAGGCGTCATTATTTCCACGTGAAACCAACATGGCCAGCGAAAACGTCCCAAGGCGTTGCGTTTTGAGCGATGTCTGATATGCGTTGGCCACGCAAGGCCATTGTGTGGCTTTATATATATGTGTAGTGTGTAAATAAAAAATAGAATGAAATGTCGAGCCGTTTATCAATCCACTGCATAACTCAATGTTGGCAGGAAGCCCAGGACTTTGATTCAGACCACCTTGAGTCGCTACAAATCGGTTGCAACTGTCCAATTGGGCGGCGCCAGCTCGCTTGATTGCCCTGGAACAGGCGGGCGTGTTGTTCTGGCGTTTGCCGGCGGTTGAATTGGCCCCGTGTGGGTTTGCGTGTTTGCCCAACAAATACATAAATCCCCTTGCGTGTCATCCCTTGTAGTGGAGACTCGAGTGTGGGATTTAATACCGGGACATCGATCGAAAAAAGAGCTGCATCGCTCATCGGGTTCCTCCAGTCTTAAATAAAGATTCTGATCAATA
>CM025632.2:1020770-1035871 GCA_014621495.2 Entosphenus tridentatus | reverse complement strand
ACACGGGGACACAGACACACACAGGGACACGGGGACACAGACACACACGGGGACAGAGGGACACGGGGACACAGACACACAAACGCCAAGAATAGAGGGACATGGGAACAGAAAGACACCAGGAACAGAGAGACACCAGGAAGAGAGAGACACCAGGGGCAGACGGACATGAGACGCAGACACACACACAAACACCAGGAACAGAGGGACACGGGGACACAGACACACACAGACACGGGGAAACAGACACACACAGTGACACAGACACACACAGAGGCACGGGGAGACAGACACACACAGGGACACGGGGACACAGACACAGACACGGGGAAACAGACACAGACACGGGGACACCGACACACACACACAGACACGGGGAGACATACACAGACACGGAGACACAGACACACACAGGGACACGGGGACACAGACACACACAGGGACACGGGGACAGAGGGACACGGGGACACAGACACACAAACACCAAGAACAGAGGGACCCTGGAACAGAAAGACACTAGGAACAGAGAGACACAGATACACACACAAACACCAGGAACAGAGGGACACGGGGACCAAGACAGTGAGACACGGAGACAGAGAGATCGGGTGAACAGCGATACAGGATCAGGTGAACACGGAGGCAGAGAGACGGTGAACAGGGATACAGGATCAGGTGAACACAGAGACGGGTGAACAGCGATACAGGATCAGGTGAACACGGAGACAGAGAGACGGTGAACAGGGATACAGGATCAGGTGAACACGGAGACGGAGAGACACACCCAGACACACACACAGACACGCTGATGGTTGAGCACAGTGACTGTGTTTGCGTGCATACCATTGCCCTGAGCGTCTGCTGTGAATGAATGGGGCGGTCAACAACACTCGGCAGTTTTCTGTAGTTTTGACTTTTTGGGCCAGAGAGGGCCCATCTGAGCGTGCATGGCCATGAAACCTCATTCGCTCCTCAGCCTCGCACAGCGGCCGTGGCTTTGTCGTAACAAGAGGAATAACCATCAACGCTTGCAAGACGCATTTCGTCGGTAGATTCCTCGATGCGCCACCGTGCATGTAATGCAGTAAATACACAGGGCCTGCAGGGCGAAACGGACAGAACTAAAGGGGGGTAAAGTCCAGTTTAAAGAGTTTCCAGAACAAGATTCAAATGTAGCTCACGACTCCGATTGTCTTATTAGCACAGGCAAAGCGATGTTTCCTGAGCTTGTGAGCTGAAAAGTGCTGGTAAAAGCCCGACCAGCCGAGGAACAGAGCCTTGACCTCGGGAATCATTCGAATAAGGCGGTCCGGAGATCCGAGGGACCTCCACGTCGGTGTATAAAGAGGGATCAGTTCCTGAAAACATTGCCGGCGAGCTTCACACCGACTAGGAAACTTTCTCGACCAATATCATCCATGATAAAGTTTTTTTTTGGGTTAGATCGCGTAAATATATAAATGTGTAATTTTCACTCGCCACCACCCGAAACAGCCATTTAGTAAGGTTTGTCACGTAAATAGAACGTGACAATTCGTCACTAGTACAGCACTAGTGTGTAGTGTAGTGTATAGTGTAGTGTATAGTAGCGTAGTGTATAGTGTAGTGTATAGTGTAGTGTACTAGTACAGCACACCAGTGTGTTGGAGAGCCAAGCCACAACATTTACAATCTGAGTACGACGTTTCGCCAGTCAGGAGAAAACAGGAGGATTTCTCCACAAATCTGGCTATTGCCTGATGAAGCTAGTTGTAATTACTACCGAAACGTCTTACTCAGATTGTAAATGTTGTGGCTTGGCTCTCCAACACACCGGTGTGCTGTACTAGTAACGAATTGTCATGTTTTATTTACGTGACAACCCTTACTAGTCGACTGTCGGATGGTGGCGGGTGAAAATGACACATTTGTATATTTACGCGATCTAACCAAAAAAAACCTGCGTTATGGATTTTCGGGCTAACCCACTTGCTGCTCTATTCAAGCGTTCGTGGTTTGTCTAAAGAGTGCGTGCGCGTGTCTCTGTAGGTTAAGCCCAAAGTGCCCGCGTGGACATTTAACGTGTGTTTGTGGTGACCCCCCCCCCCCCGTGTTTTTTCAGAATGTACACGTCCTATACACATAGCAACAGGAACTAGTAACACTGTACAAGTGTTATAAAAGGCGCCGTTTTGGACAATGGCTCTTCTTAATTTCTGTCTCTCTGTGTCGCGTAGCAGTTAACGCGCTGCGCTCCAAACCCGGCGACCCGAGTTCGATTCCCGCTCACAGCTGCCAACATCAGTGACAATTATCTGAGCTGGTTTTGGGCCTCACCTAGGTCGATTCGGCCTAAAATGAGTACTTGGTGCAGAGAAAAAGGCCCCCTCATTTGCCGTGCCAGCCTTCATAGGTGCCCGCTACCAGCACTTGCCTCAACAGTCTATGAAGGCTACACGGGGGAATCTTTGTTTTTTGTTTTGGTTAAACCCAAAGTGACCGCGTGGGAAATGAACGTGTGTTAGTGCTGACCCCCCTGAGTTGGTCGTGATGAACACGTGCTGTACAAATAGCAACAAGCTGGTAACGCTACAAGGACACAAAAGGCGACGTTTTGGGTAAATTCCCCTCATTGTGTCTCCGTGTTCTGCGTTGTGTTAGAAGGGCCACGGGCACGAAACGTCGTCACTTATTAGATACATAAAATGTCTTTGCCTTTTTATCCCAGTGCTATTGAGGAACGTGTTGGGACAATGTCAACTTCAAAAACCGCAGGTTTGCGCCGAATGCCTACCGAGTTGGCCAGGCATGACGAGCGCATCCGGAATGTGCCCAGTTCCCGGAAGCTCAGCAGGTTCGAGCCTGGATAGTTCTTGGATGGCGACCACCTTGCATCCAGCAGTCTCCCAATGCACCCTGGACAAGCAGCGTGTACGTCCACAAACACAGAGGGGACTTGCCCTTCAGCGGATCATTTGGGCAAGCGGAGTTATCGGTATTGTGGCGAGCCCCACTCTCGGTCGTCTTTGTCTCCCCCAGTGATTTTTTTTTTAGAGACGCGATTTGGTACTTATTTAAGTCTCAGCTGACACTAGGGAAGGGCTAAGATCGGCGAGGACATTTACTAATGATTAGACATTACCGCACACACCGATATAAAACAAGACACTTAAACACACGCAGGTTATACATTAACACACATAAAAGTAGACCTCTACACGCAATGATATATTTACACAGAGTTAGACCAGAAGCACTGATGCACACATAAACAATCACACACGTACAAAACAAATCGCAGATATCCAGTACACAACCGGACACATGCAAAATACAAAAACACAGGGACTGACTCACACGGATATGGATACGCGCACACACATGCACTCACAGATTCCATAAACACCCACACACTGCAAAACAGATCACGCCCAGGTTAGAAAGAGGTCTCTGGGTGAGTGTGTGGGAGGGAGTTTCCAACGGGACCCGTCCTGTAGACCAGACGCTTGTAATGATGCCTCAAAGTGCACCTAGAATGGCACAAGTGCCATGGTGAACGGCGGTTGTTGTTGTTGTTGGGAGGGAGTTTGTAGGGAGCGGTGGTGTAGTGGTCAGCGCACTGCGCTACGAACCTGGTGACCCAAGTTCGATTCCCGCTCATGGCCAAGAACAGTGGAGAATATCTGAACCCGGTCCTGGGCCTCGCCTAGGTCGGCTCAGCCTCAAATTAGGACCTGGTTCAATATATAAAATTGCCACTAGGTAGACAAAGGCGGTCGGGCGTGGTGCTTGTCACCCACCTCCTCGTGTGCCGTACCACCCTTCATAGGTGCTCGCAAAACAGCACTTGCCCAGACGGTCCGCTCAAGGCTATACGGGAGTTTTGTGGGCATCTTGGTGATCTCTCAATTCACAGTAAGGCTCACGTCGGTGGCTTGCAGTGCCCCCAGTCCCAGAGAGAGAGGGAGAGAGATCGTAGTGGGCAAGGCAGATTCTCGGAACTGTTAAGAGTGGCTGTTGTTGTTGTGGCTATCAGCCAGCAACTCCCTTCCTGACTGACCCCAGTTGCCCCTGTAGTGGCCACAGCAATCTGTGATGCCGTTTCGCTGCCTCCGTTTCTTGCCCCATCTCTGCATCTCTTTGATCGTCTCTCGGTCTCCACTCCAGAGGGAATTTTGTCCAGAAATAAATAAACGCACGAAGCTTTTTTTAAAGTGCGCAGTTTTTCGTGAGATTTAGAGGCGCAGGAAACCACCCAGGAGTTGGAAGGCAGCCAGAATCTGTTGGCGAAAATAATTGACCAAGCTCTGTGGCCCTCATCTGAAATATTTGGCCAACTCCGATAACGAGTGTTGATATCTGTGGGAGGAAACCGGAGTTCAAACCCATGCGTGCCTGGGGGGGGGGCAACACAGATTAATCCACTTGCTGTCCTCCTTTTCCTGGCAAGCCAGGGCATTGCGACCTCGACGGCCACGGGAAGAGGTTTTGCAACATTTGTGTGATCCACAAAATGACAGAAAAGCTGAAGGCGGTAGGTGCAGCGGGAAAAAGAAAATATAAGAGAAAGATGTGAGATTCAGTGAATCGGGAATGCCGGTTGAAGAAAAAAGAGACCCAATGTGGAAATTAATTCGACACCCAATCGTTGCAATAAGCTGATGGGATAGATGATGAATGGGCGTTATTAAAGCTGGAAAGTGTCTGAGTGTCAAGACTTTCTCAGAAGGGTGCTGAGACATTGCGATGTTTGGCCATGAAATTCATCAATGAGAGTTTGGCTTCACGTGGCAGGAAACTGGAATAAGCTGGAGAATACCCACCACGTGTACAAAGGGAACACTGAATGTTCCATACAGATGGATTCAGTAGTCCACCGCAACACAGCCATCTGCTGGCCACCTCACAGCCCTGTTGTGAATGTAATTGTCTCAGTGTCAGCACCAATACGATTCAGCCATCAACTTACGGCGCACCCAATCGATTCGCTGAAGAACCCAGACATGCATTTATAAAATTTGCTGCGGTTCCCAAAAAGCCGTACGAAGGGAGTCGGTGCCCCAGCACCGGCGGCCCCAGCGCCAGCGGCCGCAACGCCGGTGGCCCCAGCGTCGGTACCGCCAGCGCCAGCGGCCCCAGCATCAGTGTCCCAGCGTCGGCGTCTCGGGGATGTCTGCAGAGGCTGCGAGAACCGACATCGTGGCCGTGATGTTGCTGGATATTTGGAGCTAGGATAAATATAACCGGGTTAACCGTGCCGCCTCCACATCACCCGCCTCCCCTCCCCGCAGCACGCACTGGATGCAGACGCGCGCCTGGACGAGGCGCGCCGGGTGTGGCCGGCCCGACCGGATTCCAGCCACCCCCGGGATACAAGCACGGGCTCTCGCAGGTCGGTGGGTAGGTGTGTTGCAGCGTGGCTATGAATAGGTGGGTGCGCGGATCACGGTGTGAATGTGTGCTGTGGTAGGTAAGTCGTGTGTGTGAGCAGGTAGGGCTGTTGGTCCGAGTGCGATAGGTGTGTGGTAAGGCATGCGGTCTAAGTACGAGTGAGTGTGTGTGGTAGGTGTGCGGTAGTGTCGACATATTTGGGGAGCGGTGGCACAGTGTTTAGAGCACTGCGCTAGAAACACGGCAATCTGAGTTTGCAACATCGGTGACGAATATCTGAACTGGTCCTGGGCCTCCACTAGGTCGACTCAGCCTTTTATGAGTAGCTGGTGTGGTGTGTAAACGATTGGCACTGGGGAGACAAAGGCGACTGGGCGTGGTACTGGCTATCCACTCCCTCGAGTGCCGTGCTCGCTAACAGCACTTGCCCCCACAGTGTGTGAAAGGCTATACAGGAGATCTGTGTCTTGTGTAAGTGTGTGCGTGTGAGCACTTAGTGGTGCCGTGCTGTGTGTGACGTGTGAGTGGTGTTGATTATGGCGCCGAGTGTTGGCAGGGCCGTGCGCGTCTCCGGGTGCGTGATGCTTTATAGATTTGGGCCAGTTGCCATCTCCTCACTGTATTTATATCAACGCAGAATCTGTACCCGTTCGCCCGTTCACCTTCGACCCCCCAACTGATCCTCATCCCCCGGGCCACAGGAGCCGCCTGAGCACCATGCGCCGCCGACTCCGGGAGAAAATGGGCTTCCGCTCGGGGCAGTCGGCGCCCCAGGGGGTTCTGTTCGACTCCCCGTACGCGTCCGACAACGAGCTGGGCCCCGGCGAGGACGGACCCCCTCCCCAACCTCCTCCGTCCCCCCCGCTGCTCCTCGCAAAGTCGGCCGGCTCCGCTGCCGCGGCCAGCGCCGCGGCCGGCGCCGCCGCCCTGGCCGGCGCCCTTCCCGCGCAGCTCTCCAGGGTGTCGCGCAGCACGCCCGACCTCCTGCGCATGGAGCAGGACGAAGAGCCGGGGCGAACGGTACGGCGCGCCGATCGATAGAGTAGCGGCGGGGACGAATGGTGGTGGTGACGGTGACCCGCGTTCGATAGGGCCGCCCTCATCACCCTCCGGGATGTCACAGAGCGCTTGGCCTCACCTCGTCGCATCCCATCTCAAACACATTTCAGAGGCTACCCCCCCCCCCCCCCACAGTGGCAGCTGTCCCTGTGCGGCATAAGATGACTGGGCACCTGGCCTGCCAGCAGGGTTCCGTCTGTCGGAAGGGGGCGATGATTGCTTCTGCGTAGTATAGCCAAGGGGACCCCCAGTGGCAGCTGTCCGTGTGCGGCACAAGGTGACTCGGCACCTGGCCTGCGAGCTAGTGTTTGTCTGCCAGTAGGGTGTGCGATGATTGATGCTGCGTGTGATCCCGATGGAGCGATTTGTAACGGTGATCAATACCGAGAGGCGAAGCTGCATCATTTCTCCCCCTCGATAAAACATGCATCGGCGTATTTGTTCTACAATCGTTGAAAAGCCTTGACTACGTTAGCTTGCAACGATGGAGCTATAAATTTATGGCACTGTAAACTATAAAAATCACTTGCCGAGCACATGTGATTGTTCACACGAGTCCACTGAATAATTTTGCTAAACATGCCAATATATACGGGACTACAAAGGTCGGGAAATTTCTGGCGCCGGTTCCGGATGCCTTCCCGAGCGATTTCTTGTCTGTTGGTTTCCCCTGCGTCTCTGTGCGAAAGTTTGCGCGCATTACACATTATAATTGTGCGTTTGTATAGGCGATTTGCGTAAATGACGATGTTACAGTATATGTAAATTTAACCAGTATTATTATTCTTACATGTGACTGTCAGGATGTAATAGCCAGGTGTGGCAGGGTTTAATGTGGTGGAGTGGTGGTGGAATGGTTAGCTCATTGCACGACAATCTAGTGGCCCGTGTCTGGATAGTGATAACTGAACCGGTCCTGGCCTTTCCCAAGGTCCACTCAGCCTTAAATGAGTACCTAGTGTGGTGTGTAAACATCAGCGCCGGGGAGAGAGACGAAGCTGACCGGACACAACTCTCGTGACAGTGGCCAATTCACGAGCCATTCCAGCCTTCATAAAGCGCTCGCTAACAGCACTCGCCCCAGTGAGCCTTAAGGCTATAAGGGGAGACCTTTATCTCTTTGAGGGTTTAACGCACGCGCGGCTACATGTGGTTGCTGATGGTGCAGGAGACACTCGGCACTTCACAGGGCGAGCAGCTGGACAACGACAAGCTGTCCGAAGTCAAAGGTCACCTCGAGATTGCTCTTCTGGAGAAATACTACCTGCGTGAGTTTCGGCACCGCCCACGCGATGCACGCGGGCGCGTGGGTGCAGCGTGGGGCGGCTGCGTGGCATGTGCCACGCGTTCGCTGGTGCGTGACGACGACGACGACTTGGATCGACGCGCCAGCGGACGTGCGCGTGGACTCGTGAGCTGCTGCCGCTCGGTCGTGTGCGCTCACGAGACCGGGGAGTGGTAGCGCAGCGGTTGGCGTGCTGCGCTACGAACCTGGCGACCGGAGTTTCCGATTCTCTTTCACGGCCATCGTCGGTGACGAATATTGGAACAGGTCCTAGGCCTCCCCTAGGTCGACTCGGCTTCATGTGAGCACCTGGTGCGATGTGTAACCATCACCACTGCGTACGTGCATGCATGCGCACGTGCGTTTGATGCAGTTGTATAATTGCGGCACTGTAAATGTACACAGCTAGTTTGCCGAAAACCGGCACGATTGTTCCGCACGAATCCACTTAATAATTTGTGTAAGAGAAGCAAGAAGAAGAAGAATTTGTGGCAACGTTCAACACTCATTTATTTTCACTTTCGTTCAGTGCGGTTGGCTACGTATTGTGCGAAAGAAGTTCATCACACATACACACGTACATACAAATGGAGTCGGCAAAACATCTCAAACATATCCGGCCGCAGAGCTCGGGCGACGGTTGGCAGCGCCCGCTCGTGTCTCCCGCGCAGAGGAGGAGCTGCAGCGTCTGCGTGGCGACTCGGGACTGGAGGCGAAGCTGGAGAAGGAGAAGGAGCGGCGCCGCGAGGCCGAGCGCGAGCTCCAGAGGCTGCGCGACGAGAACGCGGCCGCCACCGCCGCCACCACCACCACCACCGCCACGGTGGGGTGAGAGACCCCGCTCACACCAGGGACTCTTCCAGAGAGCCTCTTTTAAGGGGAGCCCTACACGAGACCCCTGCTGGGGACCCCTGTACGAAAGCCCGTCAGGGCATACCGCGTGTGTCTCCGTGTGTCTCCGTGTGTCTCCGTGTGACTCCGTGTATTTCTGTCTAGCTCTGTGTGACTGCATGTGTCTCCGTGTGTCTCCGTGTGACTCCGTGTGTCTCCATGTGTCTCCGTTTGACTCCGTGTGTCTCCGTGTGGCTCTGTGTCCACGCTTCAGGGCTTCAGACGCAGGCAGCGCAATACCGGCGCCTCCACTGGCAGAGGACTCCAGAGACTCAGGTGAAGCCTCAGTCGCTGCTCACCACCTCACTGCTGCTCGGTACCAGACCGACTGCTCCTCGCCACGTCACCACTCCTCACCGCCTCGCCGCTATGCACCACCAGACCGCTGCTCACCACCTCCCCGCTGCTCTCCACGCCACGCCACACTGCTCAACAGCCACACCATGCCTCACCACACCACCCCTCCCAACACTGCTCAACACCACGCCGCTCCTGGCCACCCCGCTGTGTTGCGGTCCTCCGTGGCTTCCTGCGGTGTGGCTCGGTCTGCAAGGTTTCATTTTCCCACGGTGTGCTTGAGGTAAATGTGGCCCGGTGTTCCGGCTGCCTCCCTCTCTGCCCCTCCCCCCACCCCGTGCGTCCGAGCAGCAAATTCGGCGTCTCCACCGCGTGGGTTCCTGGGCCCGGCTCGGCTGCGCTGGCGCCGTGCGCTGACCGCCCTCTCGTCGGAGCTGGGCGCCAACCCGGACCCCCCGGCCCCGGAGCCCGACGAGCCACTCAGCGGACGCAGGTCACCCGCGTTCTCCCCCCCCCCGCTTCCTCGTACTTGCCAGGCCCGTGGTCCCTGCTTGGCTTCGGACATCTTGACGAGAATCGGGTGCATTCGCCGAGCAGCGCGGGAACACGATGCGGTGAAGTGAGGCACGGACAAATCCGTCGTCGTAGTCGCGCGCACAGGGTGCTGCGTTAGTCAAGACGCGCTCGAGCGATGTCACCGCACACTCGGTGACGATAGAGGTGCGGCCCTGCAATTGCCTGGCTCACTCCACTGCTGGTGGAAGGCGCCTAAACCAGAGGGAGCTCGAGAGAGGCCCTCGAGAGGATATTTGCGGCCTACCCATTTCACGATGGCCAGATGTATCTTGGTAGAGGTGGGAGAACCCACACTATACCCCACCACGTGTGTATGTTCTTTCGCATCGTACGTAGCCAACTGTGCTAATCGCAGATGCTGGACATGCCAAGTAACTCAACGTTCTGAACACATTTATACTGCTGAGTGAACAGGGGTGGGAATGGCGGGGGCGAGGGGTAGAGGCGGGGTGGGGATATTCAGAAACTTGCTCCATTGTTTCCACTCCCGCTTGGGGATATCCGAAGAGGCGACCTCTGCATTGCAAGTCCATTGTGCTCACCGGGCCACCGCTGTGGCAGCGGCAGCAGCAGCAGCATCCTCACTCTGGAAGCATCGTATTTTGCGTTAAATATAACCTCTGGACGCACAGCTCCGGACTTGCAGCTACAAGATGGACGCGGTTAATTTTATTGGTAGGGGACAGTGTCTTCCTTCTCGTGGGTGGGGTCGGGTGGGGGGGGGATCTGGTCACGTAGGGAAGGTCACCGGTGGTGGCAGTGCAGACGTGCTGAGAACGCGCGCTGTGACAGCCGCGTCACGCTGATGATAGCGTGGTGGCCGCGTGGCTCAGCGGTGCCGTGTCACATCGGGTCACCAGCCCTGCTGACATCCTGCCACCGAAGCCTCGGCAGTCACCAGTCATTGAAGCAGGTTTCTGTTGTTTTATTCCAGTGTAGTGAGTGAAACGATTGTCTCAGCTGTGTGACCAATGCGATAATAGTTATTGTCTAAGTCTTGTCATCATCATCGGCAGCCATGTGTATGTATGTTGAACTTCTTCGCACCATACGTAGCCAACCGTGCTAAAAGCCGTGATCAATCCACTGCTGGATGAAGGCCTCCCCAAGCCACCGTTGCCACCTCTCACCAACCTACCACGTCATTACACCCAGCACCTGGAGCTGTCATCGATGAGTGTATTAGTTATTTGATTGAACAAGGGTTGACTTTCTACGACCAATGAAGAGCAACTGTTAGTCACTTCCTGTATTGGACACATGTTTTATGATGTAATTATTTAATTGGGTTTTCAAGTGCAGTTAATTGGTTGTCCCAGCCTCGTCGTCAATAAATGCAAATTATGTTATTATTTATTACAATTTTTTATAATAAAAATGTAATTAAAATATTATCACAGTCCATTATTACTAAATAAAAGTTGTCGTTCAAATAATGATTGAAAATTAACTAGTTGGTCCCTGCCACGTCACCAGAAATAGCACGTTAATAATCACTGAACACAGTGGAACGACGCGGACGTCCGGAATGGATACCACATTCGAGACCCACACATCATTGCATCTCCTGGCTTTCACATTCTTTTTCCTCGATGACACCAGTGGTGTGACCATCAACCGCAGCAGAAAATCAACCGCAGGCCTTATGCGCACATCTCTTCCATGAATGGGAAAATTAAATACAAGCCACAGCAATGTGAATGTGGCCATGCAACCCAATTTGTGGCCCGCACAGTAAGCCCACTGTGGTCTGCCCCACTTCAACAGAGGCGGAACAGCAAAACCATACTCTCTCCCTCTCCTGAAGGCCTCTCCTCGTGCACAGTAGAGCTTTCCATTGGCATTCAGCCCCTGAACATGTTGCTGCCATCGTGCGCAGGAATAGAATATTCACTTTAAGTTTGCTTTTAATTTTAACCAGCAGCGGCATTCCCAGCTCTGGAGGACCAAACCCTTAAGTTTCATTGCCGTGCAACGAGCATCGCCATAGGAGGGCATATGGGAAGATGTGGCCCCTCGAGCGGGTGAAGGGTCTCAGAAGTAGTTCTATGAAGCATTTTTTCAGAGGCTGTTCTCTAACACGGGGTGCTTAATGAATGAGCTCTGAATGAAACACATCGTTAGCATCACCGCATGCAAATGGAATGTTGGGCCAACGTGATGATAGGGTGATGTAGTTGCAGAGTGCGCCCTCTGACCAAATCACCCGTGACGCGCCCCAGTCCTTTTGGACTTCAGAAGTTAAGCAAAGTTGAGCCTGGATAGTGCTTGGATGGGCATTGTGAGCAACAGAGGGCAGTGCGGACAAAATCGAATGTTCTGCTGTACTCCATCGACTTTCACGTACCTGCACAGCGCGGTGACGTATGGCCTAGCGGTGTGGATAGGCCCTCGTCCTGTAGTGGATTGACAAACGTGATACATGTGCGTGTGTGGTGGCGCGGTGTGGGTGTGGTTGAGGTGTGGCATTGCTCGATGGTGACTCCGTTGTGTTTGACGCCCACAGGCTCACTGAAAACATGCGGAGAGTGCGTAAGTAGCTTTGCCTCTCGGCACAAGACGCATACACCAAAGACAAAGACCTCCCATGTAACCTGGCATAGACTATTAGGGCACATGCTGTTAGCGAGCACTTAGGAAGGCCAGCACAGCACACGAGGGGGTGGGTGGCCAGCACCACGCCCGGCTGCCTTTGTCTCCCCAGTGGCGATGTTTACACACCGCTCGAGGTATTCATTTGAGGTTGAGTCGACCTCAGGGAAGTCCAACAACGATTCAGATAATCAATGCTGTTGGCCGTGAGCGGGAATTCGGGTCACCGGGTTCATAGCGCAGCGCGCTAACCACTACACTACCGCTCCCCCCCCAGCGCTACTCGAGCGCACACACACACGCATCTTCACTGATTTATGTTTCACAGACGCTGGTGTTTGCCTAGATGAGCGCGGCTCACTCGTTGTACCCGTGCGTGTGCTTGTGTGTGCCAGGCCGAGGTTTTAAGCCGGTGTCTCTCTTCATGCGCAACCTCAAGGCACTCTCCGTGTGGCAGTCCATTTACACGTCCGCCATCGCGTTTGTTGTGTGTACACGCACGCACAGATGTGCAAGCACACTCACACGCACACAGACAAAGATCCCCCGTATTGCCTTTAACAGACTGTTTGAGCAAGTGCTGTTTGCGAGCACAAGGCCGTCACGGCACACGAGGGGGTGGGTGGCCAGCACCACGCCTGGCTGACTGCCTTTGTCTCCCCAGTGCTCAAGTTTTATACTTGGCACCAAGTACTCAATTAAGGCTGAGTTGACCTAGGAGAGGCTAGGCCGGGTTCAGATATTTGTCACAGATGTTGGCCATGAGCAGGATTCTAACTCGGGTTATCAGGTTCACTAACCGCTACATGACCACTTCCTGCACACAATGAGAAAGATCCCCCATATAGCCTTACCATACTGTTGGGGCAAGTGCTGTTAGCGAGAACCTATGCAGACCGGCACAGTACACGAGAGGGTGGGTGGCCAGCACCACGCCCTTTGTATCCCTAGTGGCGATTATTTTTTATCACTGCACCAGGTACTCATTTGAAGCTGAGCAAGTCTAGGGGATGCCCAGGACCGATAAAAAAAAAATCGTCACTGCTGTTGGCCGTGAGTAGGAATCCAACTCGGGTCACCGGGTTTGAAGCGCAGAGCGCTAACCGTATCTGCACACATACGCGCACTCGCACACATAAGCAGAAACACACAAATGCATTCACGTGCACTCATGCACACATGCACAACAACGACAGCTGCCATTCGCCACCAAGCACTGCTGATGCCACTACAGCGCTTGTACCAGGCTATGTACACTTTGAGGCCACTTGAAGTGTTAAAGGCTCGCTGATAGGTGGTCACGGTACAAGCCCATGTGCCATGGGTTGACTGACTGAGATGACTCGCAGATGCACCACCTGTGCTCCACACTGTTCCACCTCGTCGCGTTTTAGCCGCCCTCCGTTGTCGCTTGAGGAAGACTGCCTCCAACTGCCCAGAAGCAGCAGCATCCTTCACGAGCCTCCTACACAAACATGGGCGTGCACCCCCCCATACAAATGTATTTGCACAAATACATATTCCCCATATAGCCTCGATATGCTGCTGGGGCACGCGATGCTATAATAAGCACCTATTGCGGTCGGCACGGCGCACAAGTGGGGGGGTGTGGATAGAACCACACCAACGACGCCACCCAGGGCAGATGTTTACTCACACGGTGACCGATACTCATTTCAGGCACAGGACTCATTCTGATGTCACTCGGCACTGATGTTCGCCATGTGGCTGGGAACCAAATTCGGGTGGCCAGGTTTGTGGTTTGTCGCCCGCTGTGCTAACCGCTGTGTCACCAGTCGGGCTGGCGAGGGGCTGGTGGTTATGTGGGAGCTCTTTATCTTCCTTGGCCCATAAATACACACCCGGACACGAGCACACACACACACGTACGTACACACACGGCAAACTCGGTTCACACGCCTATATTTAGGTTATTACTGCCATCTGATATCGTTTCCCATGATAAGTAAAGTGCAGTGTTCCTAGGTAATCACTTTGACATTCTCGGTCTAAACCCAAGGGTTGTTGTTATCAGCTGTAACTTCCCACTTTTCTGCAAAATTGTCCTCCGATCTCTCCCATTCCTTCCTCTTCCCCCAGCTGCTCTGTCCAGTAGTGACCTCCGACCTCTTGCGATGCCGTCTTACTGCCGCCGTCTCTTCCGCTGTCTCCTCCCACTGCTTCTCTTTCCTTCTCTCGTTCTCCGCTCCTCGGTTGATTTCGTGTCCCATCAGCTGTTCTCTTGACGCATGCTGCCCATGTCCGTTCGATCTCTTTCGCTTTTACCGGTGACCCCTGTTCCATCCCTCGTTTCTCCGTTCCTTCGCCTTTCTCTCTGATTTCTTCCTGACATTCGTGCTCTGAATAAAAGCAAAAGCAATATCGGGAAAATGAGAACAACAACACCCTAGCTACAGGTGAAGAGTTATCCCTGTCAGTGTCTGGAGTTTGGTGTGCGTGCCATGTGGCTTGTGTGGTCCGTGTGTGTGTGTGCGGTATGTGCTAGGTAATATGTGCGTGCCATATGCTGTGTGTGTGGTGTATATGTAGTGGGGAGCGGTGGTGTAGCGGTTAGCGCGCTGTGCTACGAACCTGGTGACCAGAGTTTAGTTCCCGCTCACGGCCAACACCAGTGACGATTATCTGAATCTGTCCTGGGCCTCCCCTAGGTCGACTCAGCCTCAAATGAGTACCTGGGGCAGTGTGTAAACATCGCCACTGGGGAGACAAAGGCGGCCGGGCGTGGTGCTGGCCACCCACCCGCTCGTGTGCTGTGTTGGCCTTCACAGGTGCTCGCTAACAGCACTTGCACCAACAGCCTATTAAGGCTATACAGGGGGATCTTTGTTTTTTTGTATATGTAGTATGTAAAAACTAAATCATGAATGTGTTTTCTTACGTGTGGTATGTGCCGTGCAATACATGGGTGTGTGGTGTGTGTGGTACGTGCCATGTGTTGATCACGTCGTGGTGTGTGTGTGCCATCTGCAGGTATACATGTATGCTGTGTGGTGTGTGTGGTACGTGCCAT
>CM025632.2:1009943-1020760 GCA_014621495.2 Entosphenus tridentatus | reverse complement strand
AGGTATACATGTATGCTGTGTGGTGTGTGTGGTACGTGCCATGTGGTGATCACGTGGTGTGTGTGACGTGTGCAGGTATACATGTATGCTGTGTGGCACGGCTGGGCTGTGCCAATGTTCCTGCTCTTCGCCATTATTCGACTCTCACTCAACTACCTCATAGCCAAGTGAGAACCCAAAAGACAAAGATCCCCCCCCCTTGTGACCTACGTAGACTGTTGGGGCAAGGACTGTCAGCGAGCACCTTGCGAGGCTGGTGCGGCACAACAGCGGGTGGTGTGGTCACGGTTCCCGCCCGGTTGCGTTTCCCCTCTTGGCGGTAAT
The DNA here is from genome assembly GCA_014621495.2 of Entosphenus tridentatus. Taxonomy (NCBI): domain Eukaryota; kingdom Metazoa; phylum Chordata; class Hyperoartia; order Petromyzontiformes; family Petromyzontidae; genus Entosphenus; species Entosphenus tridentatus. The sequence continues at coordinate 1,020,436 of CM025632.2, read as the reverse complement.
GGTTTTACACAACCCACCAGGTACTCGTTAAAGGCTGAGGCTATAGACTATGAACTATTTTTATTTTACCAGGTCATGCCCACTGAGCTTTATAGCTCTTTTTCAGAAACGACCTGGCCACAAATGATTGCTCAACGAAGTGGCTTATCACGTGGACATTTATAGCAGCCAAATACCCTTAAACGCGTGTTTCTAAATGGAAGAAAAAACCGGAGGACCTGGAGAAAAATCTACGCCACCACGGGGAGAGAGACATGCAAACTCCAAATATACAGGCATCGGGGTCGGGATCGAACCCATGACCTTCTGTATCACCAGGCGACGGAGTTAACATCTCGCCACCTTGGCACCATCTTGCCACCATGAAGAGCCGACCTAGGGCAGGCCCAGAATCGCGTCAGATTTCACTCACCACCGATGTGAGCTGTGGCCATGAATTGAGCTGTGATTGCCAGCGTTCGTACCGTAGTGCGATAACCACGACGCTACTGATGCCAAAAACCCCACGTCTACCCTTAACAGCATGTTGGGGCAAGAGCTGTTAGCGAGCACCTATGCAGGCCGCAAAGGTCACAAGCGATTTGGGTGGCCAGCACCATGCCTCGCTGCATTGTGTTAGATACACTATACCAGGTAGCTATTTAAGGCTGAGTTGACCTTGGGGCGGTCCAGGGCCAGGTTAGTAGCACAGGGCACTAACCACTACACTACCGCTTCCTCACACGTGCATTTCCATATTCACCAACGTGCTTCCATGCCTTCGCATGTGTCCTGTTCGTTAATTTGTCTTCAGACTTGTTAATGAATTTTTTCTCTATGTGTGCGTGTGTGTGTTCGTGAATGTGTTCGTGTGTGTGTGTGTTCGTGTACGTTCGTGTGCGTGTGTTCGTGTACGTTTGTGTGCGTGTGCATGTGTTTGTTGTATGTTCGCGTGCGTGTGTGCGCGTGTTCTTGTGTGTGCTGGTGTGCATGCGTGTGTCTGCATGTCTGTGCGTGTGTGTGTGTGTGAGCAGGGGCTGGAAAATCCATTGGAGCATCGTCCCCACTCTGGTGACACCTGAAGTGAGCCCCAGCAGCTTCTCACAGAGATGATGGGGAGATGGGGAGATGGGGACACTGAGACAGACACACGCCCTGTTGGCAAGTGGTACCTGAACAAGTCCTGGGTCACCCGTAGGTCGACTCAGCCTTCAATAAGTACCCGGTGCAATGTATAAACATCAGCATTGGGAAGACAAAGGCCACACCACGCCCTCACGTCTACATACAGATTCTAATAGAGATGTGCCGTGCCGCCCTTAATAGGTGCTCGCTAACAGCACTTGTCCCAACAGTCCGTTAACGTTGATTTGAAGCTTTCGTGACTGCAGGAATCCATACTCTTTGAGTATGAACCAAAGAGTCTGTTAAAGGTTTACACGGGGGATCTGATTGTCTGTTGCGCTCATGTGTTTCAGCCCGAGGTGCCGCGGGACGATCTCTCGGTCACGGAGAAGTTCCAGCTGGTCCTGGACGTCGCTCAGAGAGCGCAGGTAAGACCTCCGACGTCGGAACGAACGTCGCCACGGCAACATCGGCACCCCGCGCCGCCCACGACCTAACGGTCCCACACCTTACAGCTGGCCGATCCGATTAGTTCACAAATCCACTACAGCAGTCCTTCGATTAATAGTGCCATCGGTTAACGGTTTTTGCGGTTAACGGTTAATGTCTCCCATAGGACTCCCATGGTTTCGACTGACATTATTTTGATTCACGGTAATGTGATTACATTATGCACGTGGGTGCCAATTTCGGCCAATCCGAGCGCCCGTAAGTGGGGATGAGCCATGGTCTCGGCCAATCAGCGATGCCCATTTATGAGCATTTAGACCTCGACTGGACTTGCTTATATTATTAAGTTTTCTGTTTTGGCAGTGGAAACGGCTCTCTTGCAGACTCGGTGATTTGTGCTTATTTAAAAATGGAATTCCTCTATTCAATTAACAGTTATTTCGGTTTGCAGTTTTTTTTGTGGAACGGATGAAAATCGTTAACCGAGGGACTTCTGTACTCTGTTCAGAAGAAGCTCCCCAGCATCATCGTCATCGCCATCACGATCCATGGGCAGATAGCCCATAGTAGGTGTCCATCACATTTCGTAATTTGTTGCCGCTATCCTCTGTCTTGCACCAATACGCTCACGCAGTGCCACATCGTTCTGGCACCAATCTCTTATGTCGTCGTCATCAAGCTGTAAGTGCCCAGCACGTGGGGCGAAACGTCGGACGTCGCACCGAACAACACGCGGTCCGACCCGACAACACGTGGGAGAGATGGCAGCACAATAGCGGCAGTCAATCGCTCGGCTAAACAACCGATAGCACGAAATCTTTTAAAATAATTAATTGACCGACTGCGCCTACGCGTGCCCCCGGACAGGAGCTGATGGCTGGGCGGTGGTGGGGGGGGCTTGTTGGCATCATCGACATCGTGACCAACCTTGTCACGCCGGGCATGGCTCGTAGTAGGGGGTTTCCCTCTTTCGGGAGATAGGTTGTGTCTACGGCAAGGGTGGAAATGGACAGGAGTGACCTTGAACACCTTGGTGGCAGTGAAGATTTGGACCCAGAAGAAACCAGGAACAAATGTGTATCGGCGAGTAATCTAGGTGTATATATAGTTATACAACTTTCAAGTATCCATCCGTCACGCTCTGGATCTCACGAAACTACGTGGGAGGAAAATATATGTAATACAATTGTGTAAAAGGTCTACAAATATACTTAACAAATAGGTAACATTGCTTTGTTATTTTCAATGAATGTGCTGACACAGGCAAAACGATTTAAATTTACAAGTCAATGCTCATGTCCACCTCCCCCACCCCTTGCGTTCAGTCTCAGTCGGTACTGCAGTCCAGATCTAGCGAAGGGTTGGGGGGGCATTAATGAGCTCCCTCAGTAATTTATTCCCATTTCCAGCCCTGGCCAGCATCCACCTTCTATGAAGTGGCCTGATTAATGGACCACACAAGCAGTCGCTCAGTTTTTCGTCGATTGATCATCATCATAACAGACCCAGCTCTCGGTGACGCTTCAACCACCGCAATCGAGCACGATGCTGTCTGTGCGTGTGCAGAACCTCTTCGGCAAAGTGGCTGACATTCTAGAGAAGATTAAAAAGTAAGTGGCTCTCCCCCCCCTGCCCCCCATGAACTCGTGACCTCACCTCCCCACCCTGAGTCGTCCCACTCTAGCGCTGCTCTCCATTGCATGACGTCGCCGTGACAAGGCCCATATGAACGCGTATATGTTGAAATTATTTCGCAACCGTAAGTAGTATTAATAGTAACCTTTATTTTATGACGCGCCTTTCATATTGAAGCGCTGTACGTGAAAATAAAACTACACTCACAAATAAAGATACAATCTAAGCGAGATAGAAAGCTGATAACAATATCAGTGACGACTCTCGAATTTCCAATATAATGAACTATGATGAAAGCGAATAATAATAATCATTGCAGAGTAGTCAAATAAGATAACAGAATTGTTTTTTAAATATTAACTTACAGGGATGTCCTGCAGTACAAATAGGTGACTTTTAAGACTGTGATTGTAAAAGTGACACACAGACTCGGAATCCCTGATGGGCTCCACAACTGCGGGGTGCCTGGCCGCAGAAGGCTCCGTGTCTCCTGTCGATCATCATCACAGTCTTGTCTTTGGAATGATGAGTAAACCAGCTGACATGAGCGTAGCCAACCGTGCTGATCGGTGGTGTGGCCTAGTCTCTTCAGATCCTCGGCGGCTCGGCAGGGTTGGGCCCGTGCAGCGGTGGGATGGGCGACCGCCGCTTACCGTGGTCCAGTCGCTGGAGGCTGCTGCGATGGGGGGGGGGGGGGGGCTACGTTATGGGCAGCAGAGGGCGGCGCAGAAACACCCATTGCTGTACTCTACTTGTATGGTCCCACGTCCATTTCCCCCCCGCCTTCACCAACCCCCACTGACCAGTCTGGTGAAGTATAGTCATATAACCCCCCCTCCCTCTCGCCGTGATCCAGACTCAGAATCTTTATTTATCCTGGAGCACGGGGAGGCCCTCCATCCAGCAGTGGATTGACAAATGGGCTGTTATTAGCAAGAGGACTCTGTCAAAGCGATAGAGGCCTGGTTATTCATGTTATTTACCCATAATTCTCAACAGCAACAACAGTAACAACACATAGTGAGTTTGTGTGAATATGAACGGCGCATCCGGACTTCATATCCCAATGTGCACAAACCGCGAGCACCTGTTTCACGCTCTCACGCATGTCCTCTGTGTGTCTCTCGCTGCGTTACCTTTGACCGTCATGTCCATGATTTTGTGACCGGTGTCCATCACCCCGTGGCACTGTCTGTTCCATTAGTCTGCTCATGTGGGCCGACCTCGAGGCCACCCGGCAACTCTACCGGGTCCTGTGGATCGCGTTCGTGGCTTCCAGCATCCTGCCCGCACCACTTCTCTGGACCCTATTCGGTAATGCATGCCGCAACGTACGCACACGCGCACACACACGCACGCATTGGCGCAGCTATCGCGTGTGCAGGCGGTGCAACTGCAGCGGAGCGTATGGGCCAGAGGTCTCCAGATGCCAGGCTACGAAGAGGGGGGGAGCATACCGGATGGGTAGGGGGCCCCCCGTTTCAACCCTGTTGGGGCAAGTGCGATGAGCGAGAACCCCACACGTTACACCGAGCGATGGCACAGTGGTGAGCTGACTGTGCTGTGTGTGCCCCCATTTTCACATGCGTTGTGCCCACGTGTTCCCGTGCATCTTTCCCACGTATATTCCCACCCGTCGTGCCCACGTGTTCCCCTCTGGTCGTGCCCACTAGTTCACGTGCGTTTTGCCCTCGTGCTCCCATGTGTCGTGTCCACGTGTTTCCATCCGTCATGCCAGCGTGCATCGTACCTGCTTGTCTCCCCCCCTTTCATTTCCATGCCTGCACCCGTACGTGGCAGGGCTTGGCCTGGGCGTGCGCGCATTCCTCGTGGCGCCCGTGTTCCACCGCTTCCCCAGCATCCGGCTCAAGTACGACACGGCGCGGCGCCTGTGGCAGCAGCTCCCCACGGACGCCCAGCGCAACCAGCGCCCCGCTCTCAGCACGCATAGGGTGCGCATGCACGTACACATGCACGCACATACACATGCATGCACTCACAAACTGACGCCCCCACAGTTGCGATCAATTCAGTGGCAGATCCAAGGGGGAGAAAATATATTGCATGTCTTTTTAATTATTATTAATATAGGGGGCCCTAATTGAGAAGATTGACATTTTGCCCCCGCCCCCCCCCCTCGAGAAATTTCTGGATCTGCCTCTGGATCTGCCTCTGGATCACGGTTGTGTGGGTCGCTGTAGTGTAGTGGTTGGCGCACTGCGCTTTGAACCTGGCAGCCGGAGTTCTATTCCCGCTTACAGCCAACATGTGTGGAAACTTTCTGAACCAGGCCTGGGCAACCCTTAGGTCGACTCTATGTATGGTGCGCATGTATAATTTCCAAAAGGATGGATGGTTGTTGTAAGATTTCTATGTGGTGTGAATATATGGATGTGCAATATTGTTATTTTATATATCACAGTTGCTGAGGACAAGGCCCAAAAGCCGCAAAGAAACAGCAATATTGAGGGTATAACAGATAAGAGTTAATACGGTTTTGGAATTGAGCATGGTTATAAGAACTTGGGAAGAGAGAGACACGATGGTAGGCCTGTACGGTTTCCATGTGGAGCGGGTGCATAGTTTGTACGTATGTGCCGTACGTAGTCTACCGTGATAATCGTAGGTGCGGGTGCATCGCACAAACCCAATCACTATCTTCGCTCGGCCGACTCCTTGGCATCTTCCGCACCCCACATCCGCTGCGGTCGACTATTGCTGGTCGCTCCGTCAGTCGCCGTGCCCTCCAACCCTCCGGAACTCGCTCCCCGCTCATCGTCGGCTCTCTTCAAACTCCTCCTCACTAACCCACCTCCGAGCCTCGACGTAAAACTCATCTCACAATCAGAATATTCATTCATATTGGAGGAATCCAAAGAGCTATGAAGCTCTTTTTTATGATATCTAATAGGGGCACGGGGTCAGAACGTTACAACAACAACAACAATACGAAACCTGATAGGAGTGCAAAGTGTAGGACAGGTAAACAAATGTCCAGTCGACATTGATTTGACCGACTGTGCAATCCACCCGAGTTCTCGCTTTCCCCCTGCTCGGAGTCCAACACATACTCTTCCAACTACGCGGCGCTTTCCAAACGTCGGGTTACGTGATTTAGCAGTTAAATTTCGATTTAAAGCTTTCGTGACTGCAGGGATTGATCTTCTTGGTTCTTTCGGTAAAGTCACGTAGAAGGGAAATAAAATAATAAAAAGTTTTTTCTTATGCTTTATTTTTATTATTTCCCTTCTACGTGACTTTACCTAAAGAACCAAGAAGATGATTTAGCGGCTTACAGATTAAAGTCGTCATTGTGGTGGGTGTTCTATAAGGTGGCGGGGGGTAGGTGGGGGTGGGGCGTACGTTTTCGTAATCGGCCGCACGTTGGCGAGAGCTGTCCCCCCCCCCGCTCATCGTCGCCCCTTGTCCCTTACTCGCAGGGTGGTGGCAGTCACCTGGGCCGCAGCAGCAGCGCCCAGGGCCTACTGGGTTCAGGCAGTGCCGAGGAGGCGTCGGACCCCCGCCGTCGCTCGTTCCACGCCGTCTTCAGCCTCCCCGATTCGGAGCGCCCGCTGCCCGGTACGCGACTTCGGCTTGCGCCGGGGGGAACTCGGCACGGTGGGAGTCGTGCCGGTCTCTTGGATTCCGGGCTGGGATCCGCGGAAGGAGACCTTCGTCCGGCGGTAGATTGACGCAGGGGGTTGTGGATCAAATAAAGCGCGGCTTGGGTTCGGGGAGTGACAGGAGCGCGCGAGCGGTTAGGCGCGACGTGCACCGCTGGGGCAGAAAGTGCGGTTTCCCCGGGCACCAGCAGTTAAGGCGCGTGGAGATGGTGACCGTCTTTGTGTCTCCTCTCTCTTCCTCCTCCTTGCCCCCCCCCCCGTCCCACCACCACTGCCCAGTGTGTGAGGGCGGGTGGAGGTGCTGCCTGATCCAGCGAGATCGCAGGATCTCCTCCGACTACATCCGCAGTGGCTTCCTCTACGTCACGCCGAAGTAAGCCAGCGCCTGAACCCACCTACGCCCCCCTACGCCCCCCTACACCCACCTACACCCACCTTCGTCCACCTTCGTCCACCTTCGTCCACCTTCGCCCACCTTGAACCACCTATATGAGATGAACTCTCAGTTACAGTTGTCTTCGAGTCCTGCTAAAACTACATGGCTCTCCATCTATTTCGGATGAACCAAACGCATAGCTTTCATTTCTATTAATTGGAGTTCTCATAAACGAGTGTGATATTGGACGAGTCGCTGTGTATCCATTGCTTACGGTGTACCGTGTGCCAAGATCTGAGCTCAGTGTTGCGTGTGTCATCTTCTGCAGCTACCTATGCTTTGAAAACACCAGGTCGGTATCTTCCAAAAAGAACAAAGTTATCAGCCTCAAGTCCATCACCGAAGTACAGAAGGTACGGTGCCGTGGTGTCACGGTTAACGCGCTGCACTACGAACCCGGCGACCCGAGTGCGATTTCCCGCTCACGGCCAACATCGATAACGAATTTCAGAACTGGTCCTGGTCCTCCCATAGGTCGACTCAGCCTCAAATGATTACCTGGTGCGGTGTGTAAACATCGCAACTGGGGAGGCAAAGGCGGCCGGGCGCGGTGCTAGCCACCCACGCCCTCGTGTGTCGTGCTGCTCTTCATAGGAGATCACTAACAGCACTTGCCCCAACAGTCTATTAAGACTATACGGGGGATCTTTCTCTTTTGGTGGGGTGGTGGTGCGGTGGGAAGAACGTTACGCTTAAAACCCAACCACCAGAATTAAATTCCCAGCCATGGCTAACAGTAGCATCTGAACTTGTGTTGTGCCCCAGCAAACATCAGCACTGTGGATACAAAGGCGGCTGCGCATGTTGCTGGTCACATCACCTTCTTGTGCACTGTTATTGTGCATATCAGCACTTGCCCCAACAGTCTGTGTTGACTACACAGGGAGACCTTTGTCTTTGTGTGATGCAGTACAAGGTGCTGTCTATGCTGCCTGGGGCTGGCATGGGCATCTCCATCAAGACCCCGGACACGGTGAAGGTAAGAAGGGGAGTAATATTTTATTGCCACTGGAAGTTCGGCAAAGCACAAAAACAACACAGTAATGAACACGAAACTAAATCGTATATCAACAGGAAAGTGATATGGCATTAACCGCCAGGTCATGAAAATGACTTTTTTATAATTTTATGTTGTTAAAAAGTCACATCGTCTCGTGAAAAAATGAATATCACGGCGAGATGTGAGCTACCTTGCCTGGTATACAGGAGATCGTGGGTTCGATCCCGACCCTGACAACGCCTATATATTTGGAGTTTGCATGTCTCTCCCCGTGGTCACGTGTATTTTTTTCCAGGTCCTCTGGTTTTCCCCTCCACATTTAGAATTGGCCTTCCCCCGCACCTCTGATTAGCACGGTTGGCTACGTATGGTGCGAAAAAAAGTTATACATACGTACGTACGACCCTAGTTTACACGCTGTGTGTGTCGTGATCGCCCCGTGCGCGCGCAGCCCCTGATCTTTGGAGCCATGGTGCACCGCGACGACGCCTACGACGCCATCATGGAGCAGTACTCGCGGATGGGGCCCCCCCCCCTCGCCCCCGCCTCCACCCCCGCTGCCCCCCCCGCGCGGACCCTCCGCCGCCGGCATTAAGTTTGACGGGTCGGCATCGCCGCACACCTTGCCAAAGACTGCTTGTAAAAAGTGACCGTGCATGAGGATGGTGTTTTAAAATACACGGACGATTGTACTCCTTCGTGTGTCGGTGTCATCTGTATACCCCCCATATCGTTTCCGATTGCAATCGCCAGTTTTCTCCCGATTGTGCTTTCGGAGTTGTGTTGTGAGGCAGAGAATCCATTGGGAAATCTCGCATAGAAACCCGGGTACAGCGAACAACACGAACAGAAAAATCCAAAAACATTGTACATGTTCAAGTTCTAAATGGCAAGGCCCATGCATCGACTAGAGAACGGACTATGGAAGAGGATATCACAGAACTACCTCGAAGAGCCCTTCAAGTGTCCTCGAGTCCACACGAAACTAAACTATAAACTATTATTATTTTACCAGGTAAGGCCCATTGAGCTTCATAGTTCTTTTTCAGAAGCGACCTGGCCACAAATTATAACCCAATGAAGTGGCTGATCAGGTAAAAATATATAGCAGCCAAATACTCTAAACACATGTTTCTAAATGTGGAGTGAAAAACCGGAGAACGCAAAGAAAAATCCACAAGACGGCTTGGAGAGAGAACATGCAAATTCAAAATGGACAATCGAATCCACGACCTCCTGTATACCAGGCGAGGGAGTTAAAATCTCGCCACCGCGACCCGGAAAAATACTTCTGAAACCAGCACACCACATCTAGTATACATCTCGCAATGGCTGTAGCTGCTCGTCCCGTGCCAATAAATGGAATATTTCCATTGAAACCTGCAGCCACCCGAGATCAACATCACCGCTTCATCTCAGCGCAGGGGCACAGCCACCCTTTTAAATTTTGCGTGCCATGAAGGGCCATTTCCCGAAACGTTGCCTACTGACAAATGCGTCAAGTGCTTTTGGAAGTTGGACTATGTTCTACTTACAATTCCTGGCGGTTACTCCTTTTGATGACAGATGCAATATTATAAAAAAAAACGTGCCCCGTGGGCAAGGTAAGCGCATTCAGCTTCACATTTAATTTAATACACAACTTTCAATTCATGCAAAGCTATTACTTTTATGGATGTGTGTGTGTGCTGACTACTGCATGTGTGCTTTCTGAATGTGTATATTGCGATTGCGTGTTTTTCCTGTGAATATATGCTTCCTGACTGAATTGTGTGTATGTGTTAACTGTGATCGTGTGTGCTGTGTGTGTGCTAACTGTGATTGTGGTCTGTGTGTGTGCTAATTGTGATTGTGTGTGCTGTGTGTTAACTGTGATTGCTGTGTGTGTGCTAAATGATTGTGGTCTGTGTGTGTGCTAATTGTGATTGTGTGTGCGTACTAACTGTGATTGTGTCTGCTGTGTGTGTGTTAACTGTGATTGAGGTGGTGTGTGTGTTAACTGTGATTGAGCTCTGTGTGTGTGTTAACTGTGATTGTCTACTGTGTGTGTGTTAACTGTGATTATCTACTGTGTGTGTGCTGTGATTGTGTCTGCTGTGTGTGCTAACTGTGATTGTGTCTGCTGTGTGTGCGGTAACTATGATTGTGTGTGCTGTGTGTGTTAACTGCGATTGTGTGGTCTATGTGTGTGTTAACTATGATTGTGTGTGCTGTGTGTGTGTTAACTGTGATTGTGTGTGCTGTG
>CM025632.2:969814-1008195 GCA_014621495.2 Entosphenus tridentatus | reverse complement strand
CATAGACTCACACAGAGACACATAGACTCACACAGAGACACATAGACTCACACAGAGACACATAGACTCACACAGAGACACAGACTCACACAGAGACACAGACTCACACAGAGACACATAGACTCACACAGAGACCCATAGATTCACACAGAGGCACATAGACTCACAGAGACCATAGACTCACACAGAGACCCATAGACTCACACAGAGACCCATAGTCTTGTCCTTCCCGAGCACCCCCGATTAGTTACGATTGGCTATGTGCGTTGCGAAAGAAGTTCAACGTAAAACGATTGAATCTTTTTTTTTGTTCCTGGGTACTAAGTGTTATTTTCTAATTGTTTATGCCTCAAAAGTACAGAAAATGGCTATTATTCCCCATAAACTTTGCTTTTGTGACCAGGACAGTGATATTTAGAAATGTACCTATTTTCAATGAGAAAACGTCTGCATTTGTGTCATTCCTTCACATAAAGTCGTGGTCACAAAAGCAAAGTTTGTGGGGATTAACAGCCATTTTTTTTATTTTTGAGGCATAAGCAATGAGAAAATAACACTTACTACCCAGGAACAAAAATCGTGTTACATAGTGTTATTGAATCCATCTGTACGTTGCGTTGAGCGTCACCCCCCCACCCCCTCGTTGTGCACGGTGGGTGTTTATCCAGCTTCTGCAGTCTCCTCCCACATTTAGCCACATTGGCAATGGCGCTTTCCTGGGCAAAGGGCATCACTAATTAGTGAAATGCATTATTTTTTCCGTACTTTTATGCAAACCCACGTTGATGATTCCCGCCTTCACCGACCCCCCCACTCACCAGCGTGGGGAAATAGTGTACGGTCAAATTGCCCCATACGACCCGTGAAACCACTGGACATCTGTGAAAAAGAGCTTTATAGCTCATCGGATTCCTCCTCCAGGATAAAGATATTCTGATTGTGACCATGGCCCATGGTGATTTTTCATGGTCCCCCCGGACCTCCCCCGCCCCTCTGATCCGCCACTCGTCAAAAGTTAATTAGGCTGCAGGTCAAGGGGTGGAAATATTTTCCGGAGGTCAGCCCCGGCTGAAATGAAGCCCTGCTTGTATACGCGTGTGCCCGCGCGTATGTGCATATACATTATGTGGGGAGCGGTAGCGGTTAGCGCGCTGCGCTACAAACACGGCTACCACCAGTGACGATTATTTCAATCGGTCCTGGACGTCTCCTAGGTTGACTCAGCCTCAAATGAGTACCTGGAGCGGTGTGTAAAATCATTGCCTCTGGCGTTTGGGCGAGGTGGTGCTGGCCACCCATCCCCATGCGTACCATACCCCCCTTCATAGCTGCTGCTCGCTGACAGCACTTGCCCGAGCAGTCTGTTACAGGCTCTACGGAGGGGAGGATCTTTGTCTCCGTGTGCGTTTGCCTACGCAGCGGGCGGCACAGGAGCGCCTCCTCCCCGAGGGAACCCCTTCCGAATCCCGGCAGACGTGGACGTGCTGCAGCTGCGGGCTCGCGAGAGGGAACGCGCGAACCAGGTGACGATGGCACGGCGTGTCTCACGCAACAGGATGGGATCGTAAATGACCTGCTCGCATTGGGATTCGTAAATTTACCCCAACCGGTGGGGATCGTAATTGAGCCCCAACCGGATGGGATTGTAAATTGACCCCAACCGGATGTGATCATAAATTAATCCAACCGGATTGTATCGTTAATTGACTCCAACCGGATTGGATCGTAAAATGGCTCCAACCGGGATTGATCGTAAATTGACCCAACTGGATTGGATCGTGAATTGACTCCAACCGGATTGGATCGGAAGTTGACCCCAACTGGATGGAATTGTAAATTGACCCAACCTGACCCCAACCGGAGGGGAACGTAAATTGACCCCAACAAAATGTAATTGTAAATTGACCCCAACCGGATGGGATTGTAAATTTTCCAATGGGGATGGGACCATAAATAGCCCGACCAGATGAGGTTGTAATTTACCCAACCAGATTGAATTATAAATTACCCAAACAGGTGAGGTTATCTGACCTGACCCATCCCGACCTGACTTGACCGAACTCAACCCGTGCCAATCAAGCAGCCGTAATCATGCAAAACTAAGTGAACATAATGAACTGTATTTTCAACAACTCCACCTCTTTGCAGGTAATAACAGTGTGTTGAAAATCTGTAGTGCATACAAGTGCACTGAACTGGTTTACATCAGCCCTTTTTTTTCAAGGGAGTGATTTTTGTTTCTGCGCATGTAAAAAGGGCTGCTGTACACCAGTAGGGGGTACAGCTGGTGCATCTGCCAGTCATCTCAGTCAATCAACCCATGGCACCACCTGGGTCTGTCCCGTGACCTGTCAGCGAGCCTTCGATACTACACTTGGCCTCAAAGTGCACCTAGCTTGGCACAGGCACTGTGGTGACGAATGGCAGGTATTGGTATTGCAGTTAAGTGCACCGGTACTGTATGTACTACAGCTTTTCAATATACTCTACTGTATTACCCACCAAGAGGTGGAGTATAACTTGCGTACGTGTTTAAAATACAGTCCATTATGTTTACTTAGTTTTGCATGATTTACATAGTCATAGATTGTTGGGGCAGTTTCACAAATTAGGAAGCACAATCAATGTTTTCTAAATCGCCCTGAAAATACATGCGGGGTGTCATTGTAAAGGCGATTGAAGTTTGAGAAAATGTATTTATACAGCGAGTCAGTGTTTTAACATGTGTTGTATACACATCTGAATGCACCATCACCACCATCCCAGCATGCATGAAATATTCAGTTCATTGGAGTGTGTCTGACACTGCGATATTTTACGATCATTTCTCCCTCATCAACAACGGTGGACACTTTATTTCTACGTTAATCAAAGTCACAATTTGCTGACGTACCAACACCAAAAGTACAAAAAAGCCAATGCGTGATCACACGAACGATTACCCACATCTGTACAGGGTCTGAATTGTTCCGTTCGAAAATCATGGAACTGCCCATTCAACGGTTTGTTATCCATCATCAGAAACAGAGCTCACGTGAACGCCACGGCCATCAGCACCCTCATCGGCCATCACGGTCACATGTAATCAAGCCACTGCTAGATGAAGGTCTCCCACATGCTGTGGTTAGGTTCGTTCAACGACTCGTCATGCCTCATGCGTTATCTTTGCTCCTGTTTCGTCCTGCACCATCTGCCCGTGACTCTATCGTCACCTGACATCTCGCCTCGCGATACATTCTACCCCGCGTCTTTAACCCTGTGCACGTCTCTATTCTTAGACCTGTCCTTAAATCTCCCCCTAACTCTAAACCTGTTTAGTTTTGTTTCCAAATTTCAACTTTTCCATAACCTTAACCGCGTGCCTAAAGCTAACCCTTCCTCTAACCATAACTGTGAATAACCAGAATCATGTATTACTGCATGATAGACTCCTGGTGCCGTTTTGGTCAAAGGGGTTGTTGGTCAGCATGGATTTGTGGAGCTTGAGGTTGGTGGGGTGTTTGGTAAATCTAACCTATCTCTAACCCTGTCTCTAACCTTGTTTTTAACCCGAACCCTCTCCGTAATTCGAATCCTGTCTCTAACCCTAACTTTGTCTCTGTCCCTAACTCTATCTCTAAACCGAACTCTGCTCCTAACCCAATCTCTCACCCTAACTCTGCCCCTAACCCTGTCTCTAGCCCTAAACCTTGTCCCCATTTCTATCTCTAAACCTAACCCTGCCCCTAACCCGATCTCTAAAAATCTCAACCTGCCCATAAGCCTCTCCATAAATCTAACCCTTCTTCTTGGTTCTTTCGGTAAAGTCACGTAGAAGGGAAGTAATAAAATAATAAAAATAAAACATAATAAAATAATTCTCACGACAACGCAAGCAGCCGTCCTCAGGTGAAACCAGGTCTGTCGACAGACCTGGTTTCACCGAAAGAACCAAGAAGATGAATCCCTGCAGTCACGAAAGCTTTAAATCGAAATCTAACCCTGCCCCTTAACCCCCGTCTCTAAACACAACCCTGCTCCGATCTCGGCTGCGTGAACTCATGGCGTGCAGGAACGCGAGAACGCCCGCGGGCTTCGCGTGCAGGACAAGAGCACATTCGCGAGCCGCGTGCGCGCAAACCAAGCCCGGAGCCGGCACGGGGACCCCCTTCACGACGCGGGGGAGGAGGAGGAGGGGGACGATGCTGAGCAGGGGTCCAAGCTGCAGAGGAGGTCCGGAGCTTCCAGCCTTGGCAAGGACCCCGCGTGGACCCTGGCGCTCACGAGGGGTGCGTGACGATCCGTGAATATGTTTTATGCCCGTGAAATAATTCATTCCACCTTTCTCCAATTGTATGAATCGTCACAATTGATGGATCGCCACTGGTTTTTAGGTTTGTTTGTAGACAGTATACACTTTTTGGCGAATGGTATCGCCTCTAGTGGTAGTAGTTGTGATGTGAACGCACTATGTCCTCTACCTCTGTATGTATGAATGTAGCCAACCGTGCTTATTGGAAGTGTGGGGGAAGGACAACAAACTTAACACAAAAAACATTTCTAAAGAAATGAGTTTTTAATCGAGATTAACGAAATATTGCTTTCCACTTATGATAGCCATAGCTGGGAAGTTATAATGGTAGGAACGAAGTGGACCAGCCACCAATAGATTATATCGTCCGTCCGTCCGTCCGTGTATCAACATCGCCCCCTACTGCAAACACTTGGCATGACCCTACAAAAACCTTTACACTCAGTGATCAACATCGCCCCCTACTGCAAACACTTGGCATGACCCTACAAAAACCTTTACACTCAGTGACGCTTTTAATTAAAACTTTTAAATTAAAAATTTACTAGCAGCGGCCTAAAGCCTACAGCTAGGCCTAAAGCCTCGAACAACGCCTCAAACTCTCCCTTCGTATCGTACCCCCGCGTGTGTGCAAGGGAGTTAATGTTTAACAATGTTACATTCCCTTATGTTTTTAATACATTTAAAGCTTTTACTTAAATAATTAAAGCATTTAAATTAAAAATTAACTCACAGCGGCCTAAAGCCTACAGCTAGGCCTAAAGCCTATAACTAGGCCTCAAGCCTAGAACTAGGCCTCACACTCTCCCTTCGTATCGTACCCCCGCGTGTGTGAAAGGGAGTTAATGTTTAACAATGTTACATTCCCTGATGTTTTGAAATAGAAACATTTAAATTGAAAGCTTTTACATAAATAATTAAAACTTTTAAATTAAAAATTAACTCGCAGCGGCCTAAAGCCTACAGCTAGGCCTAAAGCCTAGAACTAGGCCTCAAGCCTAGAACTAGGCTTCACACTCTCCCTTCGTATCGTACCCCCGCGTGTGTGAAAGGGAGTTAATGTTTAACACTGTTACATTCCCTCATGTTTTTAAATAGAAACATTTAAATTTTAAGCTTTTACATTAAAATACACTCCCTACCTCCCCGTCGTCGGCGGGTTTCCAGCCTAGAGCCAGGCCTGGCAATTTCTCCCCCGCTAGGGGTGTATTGGGCGGGGCTGCGCGGGGCTGGGCGGGGCTACCGCGGCACGGATAGTAACAATCTGCATATCGTGCAGATTGTTACTACTCACTGTCTGCTCCAAGCTGCACTCACGTAGGTACATACTTTGAAATACTAGTATTTTTTCCACAACGGTTACTACTACTTTATTGTTTCCTATGTTCCACTACGTCTACGTTTCCGTTCACTTATTGGCGCCCATTTTTTGCCATTTCATTTTATTATAGCCATTCATTTGTTTGTTCCTACCAGCCCACCCCACAGGGACCTGGTTGCATAACTTTGGATGATAGAAAAGTTATGTGCCTGGACTTGTTCTCGAATTTTTCATCTCAGAGCTGGAATTATGCCAAATTAAGTGAGATGTCAAATTTGACATGATGGGGTTTTTGTGTGTGTGCTGTCATTGTTGTCCCAGTTGAGATTGTGAACTCGCTACACTTTACAACCCAGTTTAGTCAGGGAAGATTGGAACCCGGCTTTGAATCCAGGATCTCAGCAGTGTTGGCAGGGCGCCGCGGTGGCGAGATGTTAACTACCTCGCCTGGTATACAGGAGGTTGTGGGTTCGATCCCGACCCTGACACCTGCATATTTGGAGTTTGCATGTTCTCTCCGTGGTCGCGTGGATTTTTTTCCGCGTCCTCCGGTTTTTCCCTCCACATTTAGAAACATGCGTTAGTATTTGGCTGATATATATTCCCATGTGACAAGCCACATAATTGAGTTATCATTTTGTGGACAGGTCGCTTCTGAAAAAGAGCTATATAGTCCAGTGGGCCTTACCTGGTAAAAAAATATAATAAACTAGTTCTACCATGCTCTCTCTCATCCTCCCTTGGTCACCCTGTCAAGGAAATTCCCTCCTCTGTAGATAGTTTTGAATGCCTGACCACTTTCTCATATCTCCCTCATTCTTTGGCATAGCTCGTTATTGAATATCATTCTTTTTGTAAAATTTTTGGGCTGCCTGTTTCGCGTGCGTGTCAATGTAAGGTCATTCTTACCTTACCCTTGTCATGTTGAGCCCCCTTTCTTTTTTTCTCTTCTGTGTCAAGTCACGCCTCGTGTGTTTTGACAACATGCAGTGTGACCTGGGGACAGCAAGGTCACACTGTGTGTGTCGCAGCAACCTCCCATGTTATTGCTGGCAGCATGTGTGTATGTGGGTAGAGGTGGCGAAGGGGTTAGCGCACTGCACTACGGACCCAGCAAACTGAGTTCACATCCCAGCCATGGGTGTCATCAGTCGGTGAGCGATATCCGAACCAGTCTTGGGTCTCCTCTAGGTCGACCCAGCCTTAAATGAGCACATGGTGCAGTGAGTGAACATCAGCATTGGGGAGACTAAGGCAGCCAGGCGTGGTGCTAGTTAGTACTTACGGAACTTGCCCCATCAGTCTATTAAAGGCTATATGGGGATCTTTGTGTTGTACGTTAACTTTGTGAGTTGGGATTGTGTTGTGACTGGTGTAATCGTGTGTGTTCGTACAGACCGCCAGGTGGAGAAAGAGGGGCTCTCTGAATTTGTCTCCCGCAAGCGAGAGATGTTCCTTGTGCAGGTAACGGGGTTCAAGGGCCAACGTGCCGCTGCTAGACTTCTCGCTCACATACACAAACGAGACTGTCTCGCTCCGGCCCGTTTTCTGGTACTATTACGATTATTCCTGAACCCAACAAGATGTACGTATGTGCACACATGCATTGAAATCCTACGCAATAGAGCTTTATAGCTCATCGGATTCCTCCAGTAAAAATAGAGATTCTGAAAATACACGATTCAATGTCTGTACCCTGAATGCGAAAATCTCTTTTAATTGATAAATCTTGCTGAATCGTCCTGCGCATGCTGTGCGTGCCGTGCACAGTACGGCCTGAGCGTGAAGCGCGAGGAGATGCGCGCCCTGGAGCAGCAGGGAGCGCGCGAGGAGCGAGCGCTTGAGCAAGCGGAGCGCTTTCTGGAGGACGACGCGGCCATGTTTGATGAGTTCCTCAAGCAGAACGATCGCAGCGCCGTGGAGGCCATCAGGGTGTGAGCATTTGCACCGCATCGGCACTGCACTAGCGCAGCACCCGCTACCGCACTGGTACCGCACTGGTACCGCACCGGTACCGCACCGGTACCGCATCGGCACCGCACCAGTACCGTACTGGCACCGTACTGGTACCGCAATGGGACTGCACCGGCACCGTACTGACGTTGCACCGGCACCGTGCTGATACCACACCGACACTGACTGGCACCATACTGGTACCGTACCGGCGCAGCATTGGCACAGAATCGGTGCAGGCCCGACAACGCACCGGCACCACACCATTTCCATGGTAATACTACAGGAGCATAGCAATGCAAATCAAGACACAATCACCATACCATTACTACAACATCATCACACCATTGCCACAGTATTATCACACCATTATCACACCAACGCTGCACCAGTACCACACCATCAGCACACAATTACCACACCAGCACTGCACCATTATTTCACCAGTCCCACACTGCGCAAGAACCACCATTGCACAATCTCCACACCAGTGCCTGACCAATACCACATTTCCACCACGTTACCTGCTAGACTCACCTGCAGCATTGCCCATCGTGACTCAACAAGTCCCACGTCGGGGTGGCTGATGTGCCGCGTGGTTTGTGCGTGTGCTCGTTGGCGCGCCGTGCTCCAGAGCGGAGATGGAGATGAAGGCGCGGATGGAGCAGGTGGCTGAGATTAAGAAACTGACAGCCCAGATCGTGTCCGCCAAGAGGTGAGGCCTGTGTTCCGCTTTGCAGGCCGCTTGGCAGCGACATCGTATTCGGCCAGGGGTGGGCAACGTATTGCTCTGTGGCCTTGTATCTCATGGCCTACGGTTTCATTTAACACGGCCCGCACCATCATTTCATATGACCTGTGGCTTCATTTCACACAGGCCACAACTTCGTTTTTGTTATGTGGCCCATTGTCTCATGAGTCTTACCAAGAGCTTAATTTCAGCCGGGTGTCTCCGTGTCAGTGAAATCGGAAATATTTCCGCACATGGCACACTACATCAAGTATACCTCTCGTCATGGCTGGCTGCTCATCACGTGCCACCTACTCCAACCAACCAGCGGCACCAAAATTACTCGATGAGAATATTAGGCCAGTACCTATCACTTCGAGACTATCACTTAGATATGGCCTGCAATGATATTTATCCATCACTGCCAGCATCAGAGCCACACAAATTGGGTACTGGAGGGGAATATTTCCAAATTGCCAGCACTGTTTCTAATTTGAACAAACTCGGTCACTTATATCACTGCAGGTGCCTCTTTACAGAGAGCGATGTCTGAGGTGTGTATGCTCCTGTGCGGGCGCGTGGCTGATTCGCGCTTCGTGCTGCATTGTTCAGTGAGATCGCACGGCAGGAGGATCTGCTGCAGGAGTACCGGTTGTATAAGCGCTTCCTGGAGGGGCTGGCACCACCGGAGTGGCACCAGCGGCGGCGCGAGCGCAAGCGGGCGGCACGAGCGATCGCAGCACCCGGGGAGGGAGCAGTGGAAACGGAGGGAACCTCCCCATGCAGTGAGACACAGCAAATAGGACGGCCGCCCATCCTGAGCTCTCACGCTAAGCCCCCCTGTTCTGTAACCTGCACGTGTGTGCCTCTCACTATTTCAACATTCGTGTTCGCAGGAAAGCTCTGAAGATTGTTCTGCTGGAGGGTTGTGTTACATTGTAATGTTTTGCCAATTTCGTTTTTTAAGAGAGTTGGGATTCACGTGGGAGGAAATTGGAGTTCCAGTTTAAAATCCAGAATGTGTGTGAGGATAATGCTGAAGAGTTTGCACAGACAATAACAACAGCCCTAATTTCAATTATATAGCATCTGAATACAACCGCATCTCAATATGTTTACAAGTGTGATCATGACATGAATGTAAGAGGATTGGGATGTGATCAGGCCAGGGAAACCTGTGAAAGAAGAGAGCAACACCACAGGACAGTTCGTACCTCCGTTTAGCACAATTGGCAACGTACGGTGTAAAAGAAGTTCAACATACATACATACAGCCAAGGCTGAAACAACTGTGGCCCAGCATCAACAACACCCAACAAACCCCAGGGAAAGCCAGGGCAGCACCAACGAGTCCTAAGGCATTCTCAGGGAGGTGGGGTCCGGGGTGATTCACCAATCATTCTCAGGGACAGCCAAGGTAGCACTGACACATTCCATTCCAGGGCAGCCCCAGCGACAAACGAAGAAAGGAGGCATGGGGAGCAAGAACGCAGAGGAATGGTCAGGCAAGGGTCAGGGGGAGCAATGAAAACAAATTAGGTGGTGGAAAAGCCCGTAAAACAAAGAGGCAGAGGGGATACTTGGGGAAGGTTTGTGTTGGACAGCAGCAGCAACATCACCACCAATATACAGCCACGTCCACCCAAGTGGAGGTCAGGAGAGAGGCACAGCTCTCAGGCGGTCAACCTACCCGCCACCACCAGACGGGGGTTCACAAACCCAACTTCTGTCGTGCCAACTCCTGGCCACCTGCTCTAAATCGCAGTGGTGATGGTGCACCACTATGGCCAATTCAACATTTACCATTGTGGGTGCACTACAATGATGTGTGTGTATGACAGCTGGTGATTGCATCACGGGGGTGATTGTGCGTGCAATTCCTGCAGAGCCAGAGAACAGCAAAGGAGACGGAGGCAGCTCCAACGCCTCCCAGGACAACTCTGACGACAGTGAGGGGGTGAGTGAGGCGTTTGCATCCCTTGCTAAGTCGATGGTCAGTTCACCACTTACACTGGTCATTTCACTCAGTCGTTCACTGAACAGATCACTGAATAGATATCCGACAAGTTAAATGGTTTGTTTATTAATTAGTCCACTAAATAGATCACCGACTAGTTCACTGCAGGTTAAAGGTACCGAGTGTTCCGGTTTGGCCAGAACAGTCCTGGTTTTAAAAAGTATTTTCCTGAAATGTTCTGGCCTCATACTCGACTCATGATACAGGCAAACGGTGGAGCTACCTGAGTAGTGAATGGGGCTACCGGAGTAGTGGGCAGGTTTACCTGTGGAGTGGGTCGGGCTCTCTGAGCAGTGGGTGGGGCTACTTGAGTTAGTGGGAAGGGCTACCCAGGTAGTGGGCGGCACTACCTGAGTAGTAGGCGGGGCTACCTGGCTAGTGGGCAGGGAGTGAGTGGGGCTACATGTGCAGTGGGCGGGGCATCAGGAGTGGGCAGGGCCTATGAGCGAATCAGAAACAGCCAATCCCCTCATTGTGTGGAAGGGGCGAGTGATTGGGTGTTGCTATGTAAAAGTGCGTAGGGCTGTCATCTCTCCATATGCCCCAGTTTAGCCTCCCCTGAATGAACGTGCCATTGTTTCACTTCCATACTAATCATGGATGCTGGTGTGGTGTAATGGTGAGCAATTTACTTTTCTAGAGGTTACCGGTTCACTCTTGCGGTGCAGCAGTTGAAAACACCCCACACCTCTGTCCTCCCACCATTATAAATGGCTACACCACAGGTATTGTGTAGTTGAAGAGTAGGCCAAATACCCTTTAGAAGGGACTATCTAAATTTCCCTCTAGTGGAGGCCCTGCCACCAGCAGTGGCATGAGTAGGCAATTTCAGGGCTGCTCATTTACCTTTATCGTCCAATTCAGTCTTGGAGAATCGTCATGAGCTGGATTGCTCCTCCGCTCGCTGGGCCATTTTGCGGCCTGGCGAGATGTTAACTCCCTTGCCTGGTATACAGGAGGTTGTGGGTTCGATCCCGACACTGATACCTGCTGTATATTTGGAGTTTGCATGTTCTGCCCGTGGTCGTGTAGATTTTTCTCCAGATCCTCCGGTTTTTCCCTCCACATTTAGAAGCGTGTTTAAAGCATTTGGCTGCTAGAAATGTCCACGTGATAAGCCACTTCATTGTGCTATCATTAGTGGCCAGGTCGCTTTATGAAAAATAACTAAATAGCTCAGTGGGGCCTTACCTGGTGGTGAATTTTTTTTTCTAAATGTGGATGCCGTTGCTCACCCAGGAGTTTGAGCTGCCCCTCAGCAGCCCCCAGGAGCTGCTGGACCTGTTCACGGAGTTGGAGGAGCAGAACCTCTCCCTGATCCAGAACTCCCAGGACATGGAGCAGTCCCTGGAGGAGGCACGCCAGAACATCGCCAACACGAACCAGCGGCTGTGAGTTCAGATGTGCGAGGGTCGCTGGCCCCCGAGATTTCTCCCGGCTGTATCCCGACTGCAGGGGTCCCGCCACTCTCCGACCCCTCGCTGCTGTGCGAACCGCCCCGGCTGCCGCTGGGCTCGTCGCTCACGGGGCAAGGACTATCGTCTGATGGTTCCCCTCCCTGGGTCCCCCTACCTCGGGTTCGCGTGAAGGGCCATGGCTCGTCGCCGGCTCCCGTACGCCCGTTAACGCGGCGTCGCCTCTCTTTCAATCAAACGCAATGCCTCCCCCCTCACGCAGCCCCGCACAGCACTCACACGCTGCGAGCGTATGTACACACAGCACCGCGCACGTCCACACTCCCTCTTTACACAGCCCCACGCAGCACTCGTCTCAACACCGAATACCCACGTTACGAGCGTACACCTGTGGAGCACGGATTACACACGCCGCGAGCGTACGCACACACAGCCCCGCGCTCGTTCACACTTCTCATCGAGACCACACAAGGTTACGATTAGTTATTGATGATTTATTATTGGCTACCTGCGATTTGCTGTTAAATCAGTGTGGATCGACAAGGCTGACCTACGCTAACGCCCAAGGGTCTATTCCCGATTTATCTACTTTTGATACGCTTTTACCTCTTTACTCACGGTTTGATGCACTCGGCGTTCCGTTGGTCTCCTCGCTGCTCACTTCGACGCGTCTCACGGACGTTCGGGTGGTCGAGCTGGAAGCCGTCACGAGCGCTGGCTTTCTGGAGTAAGATAGCCCTCTCCCTGTTTGCGTTCCCCTTTTATCGGTACTCCACATCAAAGGCCCCCGACCCCAGAGCCCTCTCGGCCAATCAGGTCGCCGTACTCGTTCAAGCCGCATTCCCGGTTTCCTTAACAATGGGCGCGCGCCGACCGTGGCGCGCGGACGGCGGCCCCCGGGCGCCTTTGTTATGTCAATCGGCTGCGGCTTGTCGTAACAAGGCTCGCCGCATGCTGCGGCGCGCCGGCGGTTCCCGAGCACCCCGCCACGCCAATCAGCCGTATTCCAAGGTTTCCCTAACAATGGGTTCGCTGGCTTGACTGCGCCGCTGGCGGTGGCCCATGGCGCCTTTGTTCTGCCAAACACCCCCCCCCCCCCCCCCCCCCCCGGCTTCTCCCTTCTTTCCTGGCTGCGGGCCCCTGTCTGCCTTGTCGATACATGTGTGTGGGGGGTGCGTTTCAACCGTGGTGGCGGGACGGCCCTGTCGTGACTATGTAATTTTCCACTCGAGTCACGACGCCGCGGTGTGCGTTAGCGTCGGAGGAGACCGTCTAATTCCCTGGCGGCAGGAAACCGTGAAGATTATCCCTATACGAGGGCTTTCGGGTTAAAACCTGTCAGCCAGGGGATCTCCTCTCGCGCTCTATGTGTGGGGGGAATGCGTGAGTGTGTGTTTAGGTGGGGGGGTGGTGAAGGGGAAGCAGCGTCGGCCTCGCTGCTCGGGGCGGCGAGATCGTAGGTGGGGCACCCACCAATCGGCTCCGTGGCGGCGGCATCACAGATGCTTGCATACAGCACAGAGTACTCGTTTAAGGCTGAGTTGACCCAGGGGAGGTCCAGGACAGGATCGCATAGCACATGCCACTCATGTTCTGCATCATGGTCGAGAATGAGAACGTGGCCACTCGGATATGCAAACTTCTGCACAAAGCGCAGACAAATATCTCCCAAATAGCTTACATAGACTGCTGGGACAAGTGAAATTAGTTTGCACCTATTGAGGCTGGAACGATGCACAAGTAAGTGGTGTGGCCATTGTTTACACCTCACCAGGTACTTGTTTCAGGCTGAGTTGACCTTGAAAGGCCCAAGACCTGTTCAGATATTGACAAGGTTTGATATTCTTTGGGTCTTTCGGTAAAGTCACGTAGATAGGTTAAAAGAAAATAACAAAAGACTACGACGTTTCGATTGCAACACAAGCGGTCATCATCAGGAAAAGGGGGTTAGCTTCTAAAGGTAAACTGTTTATAAAGGGTTGAAATGGGCGTAACCCAAATGTCAGCAGCTAATGTTAATGTAAGTGGTGGGCAGCAACCACGACGGTGGTTGGTTTTCCACCAATCAAAGGGCTTCCAGGTGAAAATTAGCATGTTAATGTAAGATCGGTGAGCAGCCTCCATGGCGCGTGCTGAGGTGGCTATGTTAATGTGAGAGATTAGCATGTTAATGTGAGATTGCAGAGCAACAACCTCTAAGGTGGCGCGTGAAGTAGCTGTGTTCGTGTGAACCTGCTAATGAACAACTAACATCGGAAGGTGCTAGGATCGAAACATCATAGCCATACTCTTTGCTTCTTTCGGTAAAGTCACGTAGGTATAAAATAAAATAAATCACGACGTTTCGGGCGCAACACAAGCATCCGTCATCAGGTGGGAAAGCATGGTCTGCTGCTGAGGCAGACTGTTTTAAAAGGTTTGAAATGGGTGTAGCTCAAGGGTTATAAACAAGTGGCCGGGGCTAGTGATGTTAATGTGAGAAATTAGCATGTAACATAGCCAGTTATAACTTTAACTGGTTGATAATGTCCTTCCAATGATTGCTCAATTTGTACCCATCTTCTCTGTTGAAATTATGTCTGTGTCTGTATATATAGATGGCTTCATGAACGAATCTTTGTTGATAGCCAGTGGGTTTGCAAAGTACCTTCATCTTAGAGAAATCAATTTCATGTGAGCCCACCGCATTCAAACAATGATCAGCCACGGCCGAGGTATTGGTCCTACTGTGTTTCAGATCTGCCTTATGTTCACGAACACGGTCCGAGACATGTCGCTTAGTTTCCCCAATGTAACTACTGCCGCAGACACAGCTGAGTTTGTAGATGCCGAGGTATTGCATGTCAGGGATCACATCCTTCACATCCCAAGTTCGATTCCCGCTCACAACCAACACCAGTGCAACCACACACCACCACAGAACCACACACCACAAAATACAATCCCACACCACTACATACAACCACACACCACTACAATCATCCAACACCACGTACACTGCATATAATCACACACTACTGTGAACCAGTCCTGGGTCTCTCCTAGGCTGACTCAGCCTCAAATGAGTACCTGATGCTTTGTGGAAATCATCACCACTTGGAAGGCAAATGCAGCCAGGCATGGTGCTGGCGACCCACTCCCTCGTGTGCCGTGTCGGGCTTTTATGTATGTAGAACTTTTTTCGCACTGTACGTAGCCAACCATGCTAATCGGACGTGCGGCCTTCATAGGTGCTCGCTAACAGCGCTTTCCCCAACAGTTTGTTAAGGCTAAACGGGGGATGTTTGTCTTTGTGTGGTCACGCTCGACGTTACAGGAACAAAGAGACAGAGACCCTCGATGTCCAAGTGCAGGAGCTGCGTGCCGCCATCGCTCACGAGGAGGAGAGGGCGTCCGACCTGGAGCTCCAGGCCAACGTGTTCTCCCTCGGCGAGCTCCGCCAGGAAGAGCAGGTGGGCAGCCCGACCGCTGGCCCAAGCCCTCGGTCACCGTCACCACGCATCCTACCCCACCCAACTCACTCTCCTCGCACCCGCACCATCGCCCTCGCTCACCGTCACCACGCATCCTACCCCACCCAACTCACTCTCCTCGCACCTCCACCATCGCCAACTACTCCCGTGGCCCTGTGTGTTGGTCGCCATGTCTCCTAGTATCTGTGTGTCCCTGTCTCCGTGTACATGTTCTATTTTTCGAAGTGTTTTAGTGTCTGTGTTCTTGTGTCGAAGCTTCCTGGGGTCTGTGTGTCCTGGTCTCCATGTGTTCTGGTGTCAAAGTGTCTTGGTCTTTATATGTTTGTGTGTCGAAGTGACCAGGTCTCTGTATGTTCTTGTGTCTAAGTGTCCCGACCTATTTGTTTCCTGACCGCTGTGCGTCTTTGGTGTCTAAGCGTCCTGGTCTCCATGCATCCCAGTGTTTAAGCGTCCTGGTCTCCGTGTGTCACGGTGTCTAGGTTCCCACGTCTCCTTGTTTCCTTCTCTTTATGGTGTCCTCGTGTCTGTACGTGCTGCCCTCCCTCCGCGCGCCCCGCTATCCACGCATTGTCCTCCTCTCTGCTCGCTCCCTCCGCTTCGACCGCCGCAGGAGCAAATGCTGGAGGCACTCAGCGCCAAGGTGTGCGCCGTGTACAGGGCATGTGTGGGCACCAGCGAGGGGAATCTAGGAACACTGCAGATGCTCACGAGCGTGGAGAACCGCCTCGAGGAGCTGCTGGTGGAGCTGGAGGGGATGCCCCCGGAGCGGGTGCACAGTGCCGAGCGCGCCAAGCACAAGGAGCGACGCTTGCGGTGAGACTCTACTCCTGCTGTTACTGTTTTACCAGGTAAGGCCCCACTGAGCTATGTAGGTCTTTTTTTAGGAGCGACCTGGCCACAAATGATAGCTTAACGAGATGACTCATCATGCAGAAATTTACCGCAGCCAAATACTCTAAACGCACCTTTCTAAGTATTGAAGGAAAAACCGGAGAGCCGGAGAAAAATCCAGATGATCACGGGGAGAACATGCAAACTCCAAATATACAGCAGGCGTCAGGGTGGAGATCGAACCCACGACCTCCTGTGTACCAGGCGAGGTAGTTAACATCCCCCACCACGGTGCCCTTCCTCTCTTCCTCATCCTCGTATTCTTCTTTCCCTTCCGGCTGCCGATGCATGCTATGTACGTAGCACCAGGCCATCTGATTATTAATGTAATCGCTCTCGCTCTCAACAATCGGTTTAATTACATTATTTGTGATCGTGTACGACAGTGTGTATGATCACACATGGTGGTGTGTGATCATATGGAGTGGTGTGTGGTTGTCCATGGTGTTATGTGATTGTAATGTTATGTGGTTGTATCTGGTGATGTGGAGTTGGTGCATCTACTAGTCATCTCAGTCAGTCAACCCATAGCATCTGTGTCTGTCCCGTGACCTCCTTTCAGTGAGCTTTCAATACTTAACGTAGCCTCTAAGTTCACCGGGCCTGGCAAAAGTGCTGTGGTGACGTCATCGATACCTAGTGGTGAATGGTGGCTGTTGTTGTTGGTGGTGGTATGTGGTTGCAGTATGCGGGAGGAGAAGGCCCGGCAGCAGAAGCAGCACCAGGAGGAGCGACTGCGCCGGGCGCTGGAGCGAGCGCAGGCTGAGATCACACATCGGGTACCGCGCTGACACCGAAGAGACACACCACACTCACCGCATACACACCACACACATGCCGCACTCACACCGCACTCACAACGCACACATATCGCACTCACACCACACAGACACATCACACTCACCACTCACACCGCATACACATCACACACTCATGCCGCACTCATACTGCACACACCGCACTCACAACATACACACATTGCACTCACCGGACTCACACCACATACACACCGAACTCACACCAGATACTACGCAGACATATAACACTCATCACACTCACACCACACTCACCGCACACACACCACACTCACCGCATACACATCACATACTAATCGCCACTCACACCGCACACACACTGCCGCACACACTGAACTACCACATACACACGCTCACAAACTACAGTATCATACAACGCGTACACACACCCCGCTTGAACACGTGCACACAAACGGTTACACTCGTCTACGAGAGAAATGGATTCTTGGTCACCGGACACCTGCAGCACGTTGGTGATAACACTTGATGAATAGAACAAAAATGTAAAACATCTGAAATATCACCTCCCAGCCTCCATCACCCCACCCCTAACCTCGTTGCATCATTGTAGGCTGCCTTTGCTACATATGTACACAATCGCACAAGTTGTTCCGGTAACTACTGTGGCTGCCAATGTATGGCAGTACGATTATGCATCGTACGATATAAGAACCACAATAACACGTTGTCCATTTTGCTACGTATCGTCGTAAGTTTTTGACAACCACCTACCCATCAACCAAGACCTCCACAATGTTCCTCGCTGCTGACTCGTCCCGATCCCTTAGATGAGATCACGCTGTCACCATCCTAAAATCCGTAAAAACCCTTGCGAACAGAGTGGCACAAAGCGGACGTCCAGAATAAACACCTCATTCTAGAACCAAACATCGCACACCTCCTGGCTTTGACATTGCTCCTCCTTGATAGACACTGGTGGTGTCACCATCAACCGCATCAGAGCATCACCACCAGGCCGACGCACACAGCTCCTTCATGGGTGGAAATTTAAAGACAAGCCACAGTAATGCTATTGTGGCCATGCAACATAGAGTAAACTACAGGAGTCTGCGCTCCTTCCACGGAGGAGGTGGAATAGCAAAACTACACAAACTCTCTCTGCTGAAGCCATCTCATGGTTCGTAGACCTCAACATTGGCATTTAATTATTCCTGAACCCATTGCCATCATGCACACGCACAGTTCAGAATATCGTCATATCGTTGTCCATTCATTTTTAATTTCCTGATAAAATATTTAGGAATCAGCGATGATTAAAGTTCACAATATTAAAGTTCTAATAATATAATTATTGCACTACACTTTTAAACTCCTTTTTTGTTTTCTTAAACGAGTAACTGATGGGATGGCGATGTTGTGACATTAGCGCGTTCTGACAGCACGTGTGCATTATAAGCATGATATCGATTTCAAAGTTACAATGATTAGAAGACTTGCGACAGGGTTATGGTGAGTGAGCTGAGGTCAAATTACTTTTAATCACTTTTTATATTTCTATTCAAATTCCATCACAGGACAAAAAAAAAGCAGACGATAACATTGTGATATACAATTACCAAGCTGCGGGAAACAGGGCATCGCGCGGTGACCATCACAACGTGAAACTCGATAGCGCGCGTTATCTGTCATGTCAAAACGATATCGCGGGAACGCCTGCGATCGGCGACCCCGCGTGCGTTGGCGTTCACAGACGGGGCGCCGGCTGGTGTTCCGCTCGGAGCCTCCCGTGCGCCGCACCCACAAGGAGCGCGGTCAGGAGAGCAGCGAGAGGGAGCAGGAGGAGGCCCTCTATTTCTTCAGCTGAAGATTCACGACGACACGTCAGCTCGCGTGCAGGTGCCGGGCGGACTCTCACGTCGCGCGATCTCGAGAGGTTTGAAGGAGGCCTTCATCCAGCATCGGATTGACCGCTACTGGTGATGATGATGAATCTTCTAGCCTGGTGCAGTCGTGCGACCGCCCTACACAACGCCGCCTGTGTGTCGCATGTGGTTGGTTATGTGTCATCAGCCCCATAGTGGGAGGGTGGGGAGTGAAGCATCGGGCCCCCCTGAATTAATTTCGTCATCATCATTCCATTCCTTTGTATCGAAGTGTCCCAATGCGACCTCGTGTTTTTGTTCTCATTCAGAAGTTATTCTCTACATACATGGACTCCACTTATACATGTTAATGACTTAGTTTAACACGTAGGCTTTCGCGACCAATATCATCCATAATAGAGGTTTTTTTGAGTTAGATCGCATAAATATATAAATGCGTCGTTAAAACCCGCCACCACCCGACACAGCCAACTAGTAAGAGTTGTCACGCAAACGGAACGTGCAAATTCGTACAGCACACCGGTGTGTTGGAGAGCCAAGCCACAACATTTACAATCTGAGTACGACGTTTCGCCAGTAATTACTGGTGACGTAATCTTTTTTTTATCTCTGCAAGGAACTACTGGTGACGTAATTATTGGCGAAACGTCGTACTCAGATTGTAAATGTTGTGGCTTGGCTCTCCAACACACCGGTGTGCTGTACTAGTATACTACACTATACACTACACTATACACTAGTGCTGTACTAGTGACGAATTGGCCACGTTCTGTTTACGTGACAACCCTTACTAGTTGGCTGTGTCGGGTGGTGGCGGGTTTTAACGACACATTTATATATTTACGTGATATAACCCAAAAACCTCTATTATGGATGTTTACGACTTGTCAGGGGCTTATAACTTGCATGAACTTATAGCAATATGGGAGTTAAGATGAGTTGCATAACTCTGCCTGAAGTACTTGTGAATTCAAACACGTTGTTGCGTTTGATTCCTTGCAGAGATAAAAAAAAGATTATCATCGTCAAGTCAAAATATGTTCATAACCACTTAAAATGTTCCTGTGTGCATCTGCTTCACCGCCGTGCATAAGTATACAACTCACCCATAGGTGTGTGCCGGAATACCACTGCATAGTTTTACACGGTTGTGCTGTCAAGCTATCGCGTTGGACTGCTTGTTGTTGGGTATGATGTCCGACGTTTCGTTGCACGTGCCAAGAACTTTTGAATCAATGCAGATCCAACAGCAGAGGGCAAGCGACTGCATACATAACACCTTAGCCCTCAATTCATTTTCTGAAGGTCTCAGCACGTGGTCTGAAACATAGGACTTCAAGATACAACCCGAAAAACACATCAAAGAGCTGCCGTGTTTGAAATAGCTTGCCCTCTGCTGGTACATCGCCCTTACAAACGACAGCAAAATTCACGATAGAATTAGAGATGATTTCACGATACAACTCGAGTAGAATGCACGGCTAGACACAAGCAAAAATGTTGTTGCTCTGTCCGTTCAGCGTTTTAACATTTGTTAAAAGTGTGTTTAACGTTGACTGTGTAGCCCTCCAATCTCGCCCCCCCCCCCCGTTTTTACAGGGCTGCTGCTGCTGTGTGTGTCCATCAACCCACGCGCGCTTGCTTACTCATGCAAAGCTGCCTGCGTTGCCTTATAAGGCGGCAGTGTTGACTGTGTACTGGTAGCGAGCAAAATAAAAAAGCGTCTATATCGACACCACCATTTGACATCTTGAATGTTGCTTTTGAAAGGAAAAGTGATGATGTGTGTCAAGTCCTCATCATCACCATCCACTCTGGGTTTCTACACGGGTGGGACGTTAAATCATGGCTTGAAGCAGCCCTCACGCGTGAGAATACCCGTCAAACTACTTTGGCGATGAAGATTTGAGATTTCTCTCAGGCTGGCAGAAGTTGGTCATTATCCTGGATCTGGACGTATTGGCAGTACTACAGCAGTGCAGCGAAAACACACCGGTCCTCATAAAACCGTCTACAAACAAAATTTGAGCTGACGTTCGTCTTCCGACTGCTTCGACATCGCGAGAACTGATTTCGACTCGCACCACCCCGCAAGAATTTCTGACCGGGGTTGCGAATCGCTGGTAAATAACTAAATAATGCGTTAATTTGCCTTTTCTTTGTTATACCGCATACCGCCGGATATGCAAAACACAATACACGGTTCACGTGCACGAGGAAGAGCAAGGATGACATGGATAGATAACATCAAAACATGGACGAGGCTCACGCTGGAACAGGCAATGAGGAGGAGGAGCTGAAGACAAAAGTCAGTGGCGAAGGATTGCCCACGATGCAGCTAACCCTCGGATCGAGGTGGGCTGAACGCAAGATTACTACCGATGTACTGCCAATACGTTCATTTAAGCAGAAGATGAAATCAATCCGAGACACATGAAACAATGCCTCTGTTGGCAAGACCATTAAGCAGACAATACGCTGTCACATAAATAACAAAAGTTGTGTTTTTCTTACATACCATTAGCCACACGGCCCTCGGGGAGCGTGTAATTTTAGCAGCGTTGTTTCGACACAAGCGAATTCCGGACTGGTTTTGACATTCGGCGTCACAACAGCCGTCAGGCTTGCTTGCAAGGGCCACTTCGAAGACAAATTCACGTGAATCGAGATAAGGATGCCAGAAATTAAACATAGTTGAGCCTGGGTAGTGCTTGGATGGGTGACTCGCGTGTACAAACAGGTTGCCACAGGGTTTGCGGGGCTATGTGGTGGGTAATGGAGCAGTTCTCGCGCTGCTCTTCGTAACCTGGTGACCCGAGTTCGATTCCCGCTCACGGCCAACACCGGTGACGATAATCTGAACCGGTCCTGGGCTTCCCCTAGGTCGACTCAACCTCAAATTAGTACCCGGCGCGGTGTGTAAACATCGCCACTGGGGAGACAAAGGCGGTCGGGCGTGGCGCTGGCCACCCACCCCCTCGTGCCCCTACAATCTGTTAAGGCTATACGGGGGATCTTTATGCGTGTGGAAAGTGGTAGTTTAGCGGTTAGTGTGCTAAACCTGACGATTATCCGAACCGGTCCTAGGCCTCCCCTAGGTCGACTCAGACTCAAATGAGTACCTAATTCGGTATGTAAACATCGCCACCGGGACGACAATGCCAGCCGGGCGTGGTGTTGGCCACCCACCCCCTCATGTTTCGTGCCGGCCTTCATAGGTGCTCGCGAACAGCACTTGCCCCGAAAGTCTGCTAAGGCTATACGGGGGATCTTTGTCTAAGGGCTACCTCGTGGGCAACAGAGGAGACTAGCAGCAACGTGCATCGTTTGTTTTTACTGTACTGTACTCATTTGATTCCAAATCTATGCTCCCCCACCCCACATCTCCAACCGGCGCTGCTCAACGTGTGGTCAAATACCACTCACTGATTAGCACCTCCGATTAGCACGGTTGCCTGCGTACGGTGCGAATGAAGGTCAACACGCACACATCACTGCCTGCGCGGAACGGGGAGATCTTCACCAATCAGTGGATGAGCAGAGCTATGTAGGGTACACATGTCGAGTGTCAATTGTGAACGTCTCACAGCCCCTACAGCTGCTGCTGCTGCTGCTGCAGCGCTGGACCGGCAGCTGCTCACGGTGGTGCAGGTCTCATGCAAGGCTCCGCTCCACGAATTGTCTGTACTCACAGAGTCACGTAGAAGGGAAGTAATAAAATAACAAAAATAAAACATAATAAAATAATTCTCACGACGTTTCGGACACAACGCAAGCAGCCGTCCTCAGGTGAAGACCAGGTCTGTCGGGGAGACAGAAAGAACCAAGAAGATGAATCCCTGCAGTGACGAAAGCTTTAAATGGAAAATGTACTCAGACTTTCTACGAGAAGAACAGCAGTAAACTAATCACCACCCTCCAAGATTATTATTTTATTTACCATGGCGGGCGGGGGGTCACCAAGTAGCGACGTTAACCACCTATTTCTGCCACGAAAATGCATTTAATACCCCCCCCCACCCCTCTTTTATCCAAAAGTGGTCTCATCCTTCCCAGCGTGACACTTAAACTTTTCTGTGCCTCATTTTCTTAGGGTTTTTTTCTCAGTTTATTGGGTTTCCCTCTTGGGTTATTAGGGGTTTATCTCAGTTCATTGGGGTTTCTCTCTCAGGTCTTACAGATGTGAACCCTTTGTGGGTTGACGTGCACGCCAAAGGGCTTTAAATTATAATTGATTTGGATTTGAAGCTTTCGTGGCTGCAGGAATCCACACTCTTTGGTTCTTTCGATAAAGTCACGTGGGTAGAAAATAATAGATCACGACGTTTCAATCGCAACACAAGCGACCATCATTAGGTGAGACAAACACAGCAGGGAAACTGCTGAAAGCTTTTTACTGAAAACTTTTTACTGAAAATTGCTGAAATATTTTTCAGCAGTTTCCCTGCTGTGATTGTCTCACCTGATGATGGACGCTTTTGTTGCGATCGAAACGTCGTGATCTATTATTTTCTACCTACGTGACTTTACCGAAAGAACCAAAGTGTATAATTGATTTGCTATTGTTTGTAAACTCGAATGTGCTGTGAACCACTGCACCGGCACTCGTGAAATGTAATGGGCAAGGGATCGAAGCAGCTTTTAAAGCGCTTACCGAATGGCAGGTGTGTGTTCAAGCCGGGATCATTAAATGAGGTGACACCCATTTTCTGGGGTAGGAATCGACTTACTCTGGTGCAGCGTTTCCGGAACTCTTCTGGACCCGCGTGCCACTCGTCCGATGCAAACATTTCAGCGGACCCCCCCCCACACCCACCCCTGGTGACAAGCCAGTAATACAAACATAATGATTCATATTACCGCTTGTAACATTAAAACGCAGCTACAAGGGTATTTTTGGTCGGGGGGGGGGGGCATTTCGATCTTAGGGTTATGGTAATTTAATCAGAGTATTTTACCGAACTTGATTGTTCAATTAAATACCATGAGTAAAATATGAATTCGTGTACGAAACGGAAGGCACAAACATTGGCATTACTCTTCGATTTAAAGCTTTCGTGTCTGCAGGGATTCATCTTCTTGGTTCTTTCGGTAAAGTCACGTAGAATGGAAATAATAAAATAAAACATAATAAAATAATTCTCACGACGTTTCGGCCACAACACAAGCAGCTGTCTCCCCGACAGACCTGGTCTTCACCTGAGGACGGCTGCTTGCGTTGTGGCCGAAACGTCGTGAGAATTATTTAATAATGTTTTATTTTATTATTTTATTATTTCCATTCTACGTGACTTTACCGAAAGAACCAAAAAGATTGGCATTACTGTCCGGATCAGCCTGCATTTGCATCATCACAGCCCAGCGGAGCACCTGGAGGACCGTCGCAGACCACCGCCGGAATCGGGGCCCACACTTTGAGAACCACTGCTCTGCTCTAAGGGCAAACATTGATTTAGCACGTGTAGTTCAGGTGATCGGGATTGTTTGGCCATACTTCACCACGGTGGTTCGTGCGGGTTGATGAAGGGGGGGGGGAGAGACAAAGGCCGCTTGGGAAATCGCTCATCGCGGAATTTAAGGGATGCAGTGCGCTAACCATAGCGCCACCACTCCACCCACGGTGGTTCAAATTGCCGTGGCTCTATGGAGGTTTCTCGAGTGTCTCCGAACGGGCGCGACTAAGACGACCCTTTAAACTGACTGTTGGGGCAAGTGCTGTTAGCGAGCACCTATTAAGGCCGGAAAACGCGAGGGAGCGATGTGGCAAACGCCACGCCCGGCCGCCTTGGTATCCCCAGTGATGTTTACACATCTGGCTGAGTCGACTTAGGGGTGGATGGGGGGGCTAAGAACCGGTACATATATTCGCCACCGAAGTTGGCCGCGAGCGGGAATCAAACTCGGCGCGCTAACCACTGCGCAGCCGCTCCCCCCCATCATCATCATCATCACAACAGCGATCGCACCCCGCACACCTCCTTCCACGCAGCCGCGCGCATTCCTCGGTGGCACGCGGCGCGTGAAGAGGAATGTGAACGACTCAGGCTCGCACCGGCGGCGCCGGCTCGACACAATGAGATAGCCGCCACCACTAACCCCATCTCCCCGCATCTCCCCCCCCTTCATCCCACAACACGCGGTGTTTCACCTCTCTGCTCCCAATCTCAACCTCGCCTCCTGCTCCTCCTCCCACCATCATCACCACCACCGCCACCGCAGGTTCACCGCCCGACCACAACAACAGACGGCCTCCAACCCCCCCACCACCACCAGCCACGCCGCTCAGGAGTCGCGTGCGCTTCACAGCAGCCGGGGTCTCGCTGGCTGGCTCGATGCGGGCCGAGCAAGAGAGCAGATCGCGAAGCGAACAGGAATAACCGGAGGGGCCACGCCGCTTGTCGAGAGGAACGGCGAGGGGAGAGAGCCTCTCTCACGTTCCTTGCATCTCCACTGGCGCCTCCTGCACTCTGCTGCGTGTCCACGCGGAGCGCCGCTGGTGCCGGGGTCTCCTCACCTGCGCCTCCCCGCATCTCACCGCTCACCGCTGCGACTGCCCGTCTCTCTCTCTCTGCGTGCTGCCGCTGTGCATCGTTTAGCCACGCTGCTCATCCCCTGCAGCTCCCTGTTCATCCCTGACCCTCCAGTTCCCCCCCCCCGCAGCCCCCCCTCCAACCCCTGCACATCACCGTGCCTCCGTCAATCTCCTAGCGCACCCCCTGCTCCATCCCTCCCTGCTCATCCCCTTTTCCCCCTCCCCCCCTGCTTCAAGACACGGAGGCGGGAGCCTCCTCTGCAGGGCGCCGGGGCATGAAGGACACGAGCTGATGGGCCCCAGAGTGGCCGTGTGGAGCAGTAACCACCCGCTGCTGCTGCCGCCGCTGCTGCTGCTGTTGCTGCTCCGCCAGAGGATGTGTTGTCTGTGCGTCTCCGTTGCGCCACTGGGAGCCATCGCCGCCACCGCGCTGTCAGGAGGATCTCTCTGTCCGCGACCCCCCTGGTGCTGGGATTCGGTGAGAGACCCCCAAATCATCCGTGCCCCCCTCCCCGCTCGCCAATCGTTGCGTTCCCCTTCAAGGGGGCCCTGCAGGGCCGTGCGTCGAGTTCTAATGGGGTTGTGTGTCCGTGTGTGTGTGTGTCTCTCTCTGTGTGTCTTGTGTTTGTGCTCAGGAGCTCAACTGCACTGCGCGACCAGGTGAGGCCAGGTGCGACTCCCGTGTGTGTGCGGGCGTTCGATGCGTGTGGAGCGAACGCGGTGATGAGGTGCGGTGTGGTGTGGAGTTGTACGGTGAGGCGCGTGGGATGGTTCACTTTGGTGTGGTGAGGTAAGAGTGGCGCGCGTGTGGGGTGGCCTAGAAGCGGCGTGTTTACGTGGTGTGGATGACTGCACGCTGTGGTGTGGCACTGCACGGTGTGGTGTGTGGCGTGTCCTCCAGGAGCCTGCGACTCACCTTTACCTGCGTGGCGAGCTCCCGCCTCCCCCCGGGACCTCATCGTCTCCTCCTCGTTCCACGAGGGCCGCCTCCTCCTCAACATCAGCTGGGCCGTGAGCCCTGACGGTAGGGTTGACACCGCCTGCTGCTCAACAAACTGGGACATGTCGCCGGAAGAATATAGAACTGCACTGGGTACTCAATCACGATGCCCGATGACGGGATAGTTGCTCGTGAATTCGTGAGCTTGAGTGGCGTAAACTCCCGTTATGATGACGACTACTTCTACTAACGCAGTTGAAAACAAAAAAACCTGGACTCGTAATGTCCCCGGGAAGACTTTAAAGAGACGAGATGCCACCGCAGGGTTGCCACCTCCGTGTGGTGAGGCGTCGTCCCTGGCCCAGGGGCTGGTGGATCACGGGCAGATTTGACGAGTCTGTCGAGAAATCACACCCGTGGGCTGTGAGATGTCAGGGCAACCAAAGCAAGTGAAGTGGGTCTTGATTTTTTAAAGTTTTCGTGACTGCAGGAATCCATACTCTTTGGTTCTTTCGGTAAAGTCACGTAGGTGTAAAGTAAAATAAATCACGACGTTTCGGGCGCAACACAAGCGTCCGTCGTCAGGTGGGAAAGCATGGCCTGCTGCTGAAGCAGACTGCGGCAGACTGCGAGCAGTCGCTTGTGTTGCGCCCGAAACGTCGTGATTTATTTTATTTGACACCTACGTGACTTTACCGAAAGAACCAAAGAGTAAGTGAGTGGGTCTCGTGTGGACCACTTTGAGCGTTACCAGCTCCCTCAAACGTTGCGAGGTGGACTTTTCTCGCCAGCGGATTGCTCAGATGGCTTTGCCGCTGTGGCCTTCCGCACGATGGTTAAAGCCACTTAGGTGAGATTGTGACTTATGGTGGCCAGGTCGCTTATGAAAGAATGGCGAATGGATCATTGGTGGGCTTTACCTGGTAAGATAAAACAAAAAATAGTGTGGATTTATTTGTATCAAAATTTGTAACGGGTTGTTTACCTTTCCCTGGTAAGATTAAAAAATATAGTTTGACTTTATTTGTATCAGTTTTGTAACGATTTGTGTACTTTCCTATACTTTACACTCGTGTCGTGTTTTTGTTCTGCTTGTTGTTGTCACTTCCTGACCCGCCCCTACTGGACATCTGTGAACAAGAGCTTTATAGCTCATCGGATTCCTCCTGCAGTATAAATAAATACAGATCATCTATGTTGTATTTTTGTGTTTAACATTGGTTTATTACGTGAAATTCGCATAAATAAATGTACAAATAGACAAAAATACATGTCCTGTAAACGGTTACTGTACTTACGGGGTGATGCATGTGGTGCAGTGTTTTCATTGTTTAAGTTGTATGTGGTGTATAATGTAGCGTATACAACAGCCGGACTCGTTACGGGCTTTGGAACGGTTTTGCCGGATCGGCCCGGGACTGCCGGATCATGTTGGAAGCAGCCGGATAATCGACGATCAACTCTGCAGCATTCTAATTACGAGTACCTCGGTGACTCCCAAGTGAAGCCACTTTCTCGCCCACGGAATTGTCCAAAACATCCCGATCGATGTAGCAGCACCCTGCTGACAATGAGTCTTGGGACTCGGTTTCTCCTAGGTAAATGGATGACAGTTAAAATAACTTCTAGATTTGAAGTGTTCGTGACTGCAAGGATTCATACTTTGTTTTTTTTCGGTAAAGTCACGTAGGTAAAACATTTAATTACATGTATTCACTTAAGCAGTGTGCTTTCGCTACATTGTCCCCACCTGAAGAAGGACGCTTGTGTTGTGCCCGAAACGTCGTGATTTAATTTATAAAAAACATTTACCTACGTGACTTTACCGAAAAAACCAAAGAGTTGAAATAACTTGAGACCCTAGGTCCTGTCCATGTCTTGGCAGACATCCCACGGACAAGAGAATGTTGTTCTTCTGATCACAACAGCTGACGGAGATGAGATAAAGATAGTCTGGCTGAAGTGGTACAACTGGATTCTTTGTGGTGGTTGTGGTGATAATGACGCTGACAATGACAATGATGTTGACAAATATAATGATGAAGATGATGATGATGGTGGCAGATTGATGATGATAAAGATTATAATGGAGGCTGATGATGATCATGACCAGTATAATCATGGCAAGGATGATGAGTGAGATGACAATAATAATTATCGTCATGTATACTGTATTATGATGACATTAATTATGACAGTGATGGTGAAAATGACGGTAATGATAATGGTTAAAATCATAGTTACTGACATGACTGTATTATTGTGACTGATGACAATAACCCTACAATGATGCTGTCGATGAATATTGTCGTGACAATGTTGACGATGACAATGACGACGATATGACCATAATGCTTATGATTGACCGTGATGATGATGTTGATGTTGTTGTTGGTGTCGTTGAAGCGAGCACCCTCGTGCTGCAGGGCTGGCGCGTGGAGCTGGTGTTCACCGACCTGCGCAGGGAGTGCACCCTGCTGCTGCTGCGCCAGCCCGTGCCCACCCCGCGACACCCCCAGGGCCACAAGGTGAGGAGGCTGTGTGGAGGAGCTGTAGTTGAGGGGACACGGGAAGGCTGAGTGTAGCTGTGCAGAGGAGCTGTAGCCGAGGGGACACGGGGAGGCTGAGTGTAGCTGTGTGGAGGGTCTGTAGCTGACACGGGGAGGCTGAGTGTAGCTGTGTGAAGGAACTGTAGCTGACACGGGGAGGCTGAGTGTAGCTGTGTGGAGGAGCTGTAGCTGACACGGGGAGGCTGAGTGTAGCTGTGTGGAGGAGCTGTAGCTGACACGGGGAGGCTGAGTGTAGCTGTGTGGAGGAGCTGTAGCTGAGGGGACACGGGGAGGCTGAGTGTAGCTGTGTGGAGGGGCTGTAGCTGAGGGGATAGGATACGGGAGCTCAGCACCAATGGCAGTTCGAATGTCTCTCACGCTCCCTACCAGTGGCAGATCTGAGTTGAGGATTGAATACTCAAACTGGAGTTATTGAGAGTGGACTTTTTCCCTGATGGGCAGGACGTCTGTTTTGGTAACAGCTACCTGGTGGAAGTTTGAACCAATCCACGACGATGTGAGAGTGGATGGTGAGGCTGGGTTCATGGAGGATGCTCTTGAAGGGTGACGCTACTGTTCAGTTAGAGGCAGTCGCCCTCCAGCAACAATGAGCGGAGTGCCGGGTGGCTAAAATACAGCACGTTGGCACAGTAGGGGACACAGCTGGTGCATCTGCCAGTCAGTCAACCCATGGCACCCGGGTCTGTCCTATTACCTCCTCTCAGTGAGCCTTCGACACTTTACATGCTCTCAAAGTGCACCTGGCCTGGCACAGGCACTGTGGTGACGTCACCGTTACTTGGTGGTGAATGGCAGGTGTTGGTATGGCGTCAGTGGCGATGCAGAGCCCGCTGTCATCAGCACAGAGAGTCACGGTCAATGTTTAAACTGGAGATGTTTTTGCCGAGCGGGAGGAGATCTCCTGGGAAGCGCAGCAGGCCCCTAGATGCAGCCTCTGGGGTCTCCACGGCACAGGGTCTCATGAGGAGTTAAACGGCCTTCGTACGGAGACATGGAAAGAGCGGTGTGAGAGGCGAGAGTGCCACTGGGAGAGATTTAAGGGATGCCAACGTAGCCACGAAGGTATGCTTGGAGAGGATGGAGTGAGTGGTGTCTGGTGTCACGCGCAGCGGAGAGCTGGGAGTGAGAGGAGCGGAGAAAGGTGGTCGCTGATCTCGTGTAGGAAAGTGGCGTCGGTGGAATGGCCTTGTGACCGGCGTCACGAGAGCATGGAGATCTTGACACTTTCAATGCCCACATTCAACATCAATGCTACATCTCTCCCTTGAGTTTCATCATCAGCAGCAGCAGCAGCAGCCGTAGACAATCCACTGCAGGTCGAAGTCCTCCCCAAGCCGCCACTACCCCTCACGATGCTGTAATGTAATAATAATCTACCTAGCGCTTTGCACATGAACCAAAATCATCGCTCCATCTCCTCAGTGGATGCGCTCTCAGACTCACTTTATCCCTTGGCTCCCTTGGGTTTATGCCCTTAAATCTAAAATCATCGCCAGAAATCCCTTGGGCAATCTTGTCCTATATTTCTTCAGATCAACGTGGACCCAACTCCTGGAGACTGCGTTGATAACAAGTTTCTCCATCAGTGTCTCTGAAGAAGGCCCATTGCCCGAGACGTGAGCAATTATGTTTGTTTATTTATAAATAAAAAAAAAAATGTATAGGGCCACGGTGTTATTGACGAATGTTTTGAGTTTTAGTTACTTGTGCTTGTGTTTAAGCCTTTAAACGCCACAGCGTTCTTTGTAACTAGTTTATTTTGGGTTAGATCATTGTATAGGTATAATGCCAATGTTCAGCTGTACACTTCGCTACCCGACAGAGCCGTTTAGAGACACGCGTTTAGAGTATTTGGCTGTTGTTATAAATGTCCACATTATAAGCCAATTCGTTGAGCTATCATTTGGGCCAGGTCGCTTCTGAAAAAGAGCTGTAATAGATCAGAGGGCCTTACCTGGTAAAATAAAAATTGTTTATTTTTAGTTCAGAGCCAATTAAATCAAGTTGTTACACATCACGAGCACATGTCCCCATTGATTTGATGTTTCATCAATAGCAGAGGAGGAGGGAGGAATGTTGAAAAGCAAGCAAAATGTTGACAATTGTTTTCTCTGGAGATTGTATCGAGCATCACGACAGCAGCCCAACTCTCGCGTGAGCCACAGCTTGTCTCGTCTCAGCGTCACGAACGCCCCCCGCGTGTGTGAAACCGGCTCACGAAAATACTTAAAATATTGCCTCTTATCGTGTCTCCTGTTCTCGCGATTGTGCAAAGCAGTCCAACAACTGGGGTGATCATCTGATAGGAAAAATATTCACCCCTCTGCTTTACACAACATTCCCGACGACTTCCTCTCTTTACAAAAAGCGTCCACGTAGAAAGCGACACGCAGAGTTATGCTGCTCCCAATCCACTCGCCCTGCTTGAGTGGCACGTGGCCACCACATTGTGCGACACTGTCAGCCTTGCCTAGACCACCAACTCAAGAGAAAAATCACCACGCAGAGCTGTGCTACTCGCACACGTCAGGCAGACATTGCTCCCAACCACTTGCCCCACATGCATAGCACGTGACCCTATACATTGCGTGTACCTCCGATGAGCACTGTTGTGTATGTACGTTGCGAAAGAAGTTCAATATAATTTCGATTTAAAGCTTTCGTGACTGCAGGGATTCATCTTCTTGGTTCTTTCGGTAAAGTCACGTAGAAGGGAAGTAATAAAATAATAAAAATAAAACATTATAAAATAATTCTCACAACGTTTCGGCCACAACGCAAGCAGCCGTCCTCAGGTGTGGCCGAAACGTCGTCAGAATTATTTTATTATGTTTAATTTTTTATTATTTTATTACTTCCCTTCTACGTGACTTTACCGAAAGAACCAAGAAGAAGAAGAAGTTCAACATAGATACATACATAGACCACAATCTCCAAAGAGTGCTGAATGTGGATTGTTTGGGCCGTGATATTGTTTGGACCACCAACTTTCAAGAAGGGTTAAACAATAAAATTCTCACGACGTTTCGATTGCAAAACAAGCAATCAACATCAGGTGTGAAACCCACCTGATGATGATTGCCAAGAATATGAATCCCTGCAGTCACGAAAGCTTTAAATCGAAAAATCTTTATTCCTGTTCAGTTTCAGCCTCCACACCGCGTTCTCCTTGTTTCCATGGATTTTCTCACCATTCACAGACAGCGTCGGATCGAGAAAATAAATGCGCGCACGCGTTCACGCACTCGGCGACCGAGCGGTGGCATGTCGGCATTGTGCATGTCCCCCCTCCCGTCCTAATCCCCACAGCAAAGAGATGGGGCGGGCGATTGCCTGCGCGACCACGTCACTGGGCACGTGCGGACGCTGTTACCTAAACGGAATAGTGCCCGATCCCGTCTGGGGCCCCACGCGGATCATCGTCAGACTCTCGTAGACGATCATTCTCCAGTCGCAACATCATATGGCATCAGTAACCGATGCCGGCAGTCATCGTATTCAGACGGTGCCCAGCCGCTGTATTGATGAGGTCATTAATAGAGTCTAGACAGTTGTGCAATGGGCAGGGAAATAGTTGACGTTTCGTGAGACAGTCGGTAAGAAAACTTGGTGCGGAAAGTGCTGCTGATTTGATCAGGCAAGAGTGGTCGCGCTGGATAGGACCACGCGTATGCAGGATGGGGGAGGGCCGATTTTAGAGAAAGGCATTGGAGTGGTCTCCAGGAGTCTTATGTGGCAGATCTCTGGGTCTGTGTGTAAATGTATGGGTGTCTGTGTGAGTCCGTGGGTCTCTGCGAGACTGTGGGGGTTTGTGTGAGTCTGTGGGTCTCTGTGTGAGCCGATAGGTCTCTGTATGAGCCTGGCAGTCTCTGTGTGAGCCTATGGGTCTCTGTGTGAGCTTGTGGGTCTCTGTGTGAGCCTATGGGTCTCTGTGTGAGCCGATAGGTCTCTGTGTGAACTTGTGGGTCTCTGTGTGAGCATATGGGTCTTTGTGTGAGCCGATAGGTCTCTGTGTCAACTTGTGGGTCTCTGTGTGAGCCGATGGGTCTCTGTGAGGCTAAGGGTCACTGTGTGGGTCTAAGACCAAATGGTGAGATATTGTCAGGGCAGACCGCGGAGGTCACCGCGTGTCGACTGCGCAGCAGCTGCAGCACCTGGCCTGCGGGTGAAACGCCTCGGCAAGGAGGTGTCGTGGAGGTGGCATCAATGGCTTTTGGCCAT
Organism: Entosphenus tridentatus; assembly: GCA_014621495.2. NCBI lineage: Eukaryota > Metazoa > Chordata > Hyperoartia > Petromyzontiformes > Petromyzontidae > Entosphenus > Entosphenus tridentatus. The sequence continues at coordinate 975,182 of CM025632.2, read as the reverse complement.
GGTCCCATCTCGATCTTTGTGGACAGAAAATCGTAGAATCTGTAACAGTCTCACAGACCACTTTGCATGGAGCCGCAGACCAATATTGGCAACAGTCTCACAGACCACTTCGCATGGAGCCGCAGACCAATATCGGTCCATGACACACAAGTTGGGAAACACTACTGTAGTCTAAACGACTTCTGCAACGTGTCTGCCGCACGGCCCTGTTCACTTGGAATGCGATTTGTGTATTGTTGCCACCGCCTGGTCTTCTCGTGCCGGTGTCAACATGAAACGCGACACTTGTTTTCTGGAATATTAACCGATATGAATTTATCGCTGCCCCTGGGTGGATCCTGCTTCTCCTGGGTTCACGTCTTTGTCACTGGTTGCTCTCGGACACAAAGCACAGAGGCACCCCTGCATTAGAGGAGGCTTTGTGAATTCAACTCCAGAATTTAAACATTTACTAGAGCACTGGTGCCTGTGACCAAATCAACTGGAGCGCGCGCAATTTCGTCCGATCTCGGAAGCTAAGCAAAATTTTAAGGCTGGATACGCCTTGCATGGGCGACCGTCACCATGCATAAAACACGTGCCGTAGACATTGTTCGCAGTAGAGGGCAGTGCAGGAAAGTTCGTGGCCATCCCGCAGTCCTCCTACCTTCAATTGACACTGACCGGCGTGGTGAAGTATGGCAGGAGATATATCCCTGAAGGTGTGTTGTTGCAGCCCTTCGTCCAGCAGTGGGTTGACAAAAAATACTGTGCACGGCACTCGGTCGCTGGAGCCCCACTACGCCACGGCGTCTCGTTAATTGCATCACCCTACTCCCTCGGTGTGTTCTTGTGCGCAAATACAAGGTGACAGCTAAACAAGAATGGTACTATCTTGATTTGAAGTTTCTGTGACTGCAGGAATCCAAACTCTTTGGTTCTTTAGGTAAATTCACGTAGGTAGAAAAGTAAATAATAAATCACGACGTTTCGCTCGCAACACAAGCAATCGTCATCAGGTGAAAAGATACAGCAGTAGAACTGCTGAACAGGAAAGATCTGCTGAAACAAGAGGTTATATATATAGGCTTGAGGTGGGTATCACCCAAGGGTAAGTAGGCGGGGTCAGAGATGGAAAGGAGTCCCGTCGCCGCACTCACGCACAGCAGCAGCGTTAAAAGGAGAGATTGGCATGTTCATGTACACGAGTTTAATGAGAAATGAAAATGATCCCCGTGGTCGCACACGAGCACCGTCGCCGTAGTGGCTCAGGCCACTACTGGCCAAAGGGCTTCCCTCAAAGGGCAGACGAACGACGCTCACAACAATGAGTGGAGCGCCGGACGGCTAAGATGCAGAGTTGGCACTGTGAGGAGAAAAGTTGGTGCATTTGTCGGTCATTTCAGTCAACCCATGAACTCCAGCCAGCGGGTCTTCGACACTTCACGTGGCGATGTCACCGCCGCTTATTGTTGACCGGCGGTTGTTGTTGTTGTTGTTGTGCCGCAGTGGCGAGTGCAGGCGTGCGCGTGCGTGTCGCCCGGCGAGGCGGTGCTCGTGAACGTGTACAGCCTCCCGGGGGGCAGCGAAGCGGCGTCCGTGTTCTACACTGCTCCCGGTACCGCCCGCACGCTGCTACGTTGTGCACAGCCTCGCCGCGGTGACCACTGGCTGTGCGGGTGCACATCACGTGCCACCCGCTCTTGACACGTGGCTCAGAAATGCACAAACAAAATTGGGATTTCTTTTTTTAAAGAAGCGCGGGGATACGGACGCTTGCCTGGGATTGCATTGCGAATGCGTTGATTGTAGAACGCACGGGGGATGACATCAGTCACACTGTCAAGACAAGTGAGTGGGATTGAGCAGGACACAGCACAGCTAGAAGGGACGATAGTCGATGGCCAACACTAATTATGGAGTTGCAGAAAAGGAATGGAAGTCATTCGAAAGGCGATGGAGCGATGAAATCAGCTCATGTCGTGCGCAGGTGCTGGGTCGACCACGAGAGATGGTGACAGAATGGGAAAGACTTCACCCAGCAGTGGATATATCGTGGCTGATGATGACGATGATGATGTGGTTGTACACAAGCTAACCGCACGCCGCTGCCCTGCCCCTTGCCGCAGGTTGCCACGAAGAGGAGGTAGCCCGGGGCGCCACGTGGAGCTGCCACGGTGAGCTGCCTCCCTCCCGCCTGCCTGCCCCCCGTGCCCGCTGATCCACAATGGCACAGACCACTCTCCGAGTTAGGGCTGCCGCGATATACTTCGTCATGGTACGATCCGGTACCACCGTGGGCGTCTCGCGAGCGTTGGGTCACCCCCGCGCGTGAGCGGTGGATGTGGCTCAAGGTGGTTGGCTCCATAGCCGAGCTATCAGCTTTTGCACGACCTCATCGCTTTCGGAATAACGACCCCTAACCGCCAGCTGGTACGTGGACCTCACTACTCACAGAGACGTCTGCTGCCCCCCCCATCTCTCTCGTCCCTGCCAGAAGACCTCCCCACCCCACTCGTTTCTCGAGACCAGGGGTTGGTAACCTGCGGCTCCGGAGCCGCATGCGGTGGCTCTTTAAGACCTGCAGTGCTGCTCTTGAAATTCGAAAAAGATGGGTTTTGTTATTTTGGTTGCCAACCCCTGACTATGGAAGTCCAGTTCACCATGGAAGTCCAGTTTACTATGGACAGGGATCGGCAAACTTGCGGCTCCGGAGCCACATGATGTTCATTAAGGACTGTTTCGTGACGTTATTTATTAGGGACTGTCTTTTATTCATGTGCATTGTGGCTCTTGAAATATCTATATATTTTTTACCAAATTTCAAGCAAAAACGGCTCTCCTTGTTGTGTTGGTTGTCGACCCTCTGCTGTAGACACACCAGCTCCTAAATCGCCGATCCATTCCCCACTCCCGTGCTCCCCGTGCTCCCCGTGCTCCCCCCCCAGGTGAGACAGAGCTGCAGGTGGGAGTCCTCCCCGTGGGGGACCAAGGGCTGAACGTGAGCTTCGCACGTGGGCCTCGCCCGATGGGAGTGGCGGCGCCACGGCGAGGGCGCTGGGTGGTGCGCGCCTGCCAGCGGAGTGCCACGGGGGGCGCCTGCTCCTGGGAGCTGGAGCAGCTCAGCGTGGAGGAGGGGGAGGAGGGGGAGGAAGGGGTTGCCGTGCTCACACAAGTGCCCAGGCTGCCCTGCGTGTGTGTGCAGGTTCGTGTGTGTGGGAAGGATAATTGACAGTGGGGTGAGCGGTGGTGTCGTGGTTCGCGTGCTGGGCGACCCGAGTTCGATTCCCGCACACGGCCAACATCGGTGACGATTATCTGAACCGGTCCTGGGCCTCCCCTAGCCTCAAATAAGTATGAGATATGTAAACATCACCACTGGGGAGATAAAGGCGGCCGGCGTGGTGCTGGCCACCCACCCCCTCGTCTGTTGTCCCGGCCTTCGTAGGTGCTCGCTAACAGTACATGCCCCAACAGTCTATTAAGGCTATACTGGGGATCTTTGTGTGTGTGTGTGTGGACCTTCAAAGGTGATACTTGTGTTGCACACTCGAAATGAAGGACGTGGGCAGGTGCTCCAAATCGAGGGCAAGCACATTTATTTATTGTGTTTAATATTAATTTTGTGAAGAACAGCACCATCACTCTGTAAAATGCAACAGCACGTGTTACAACAGCATTTCTTCCGAGTCGCCATTAACCATGTGGCTGGTTTACACGTGCGGTTATTCATTAACCCTGCCAGCCACCTACAGGCCCGACTCAGTCATCACATGCTGCTGTACACACATGCATTGATGCACTGCACAGCACATCAGGACTTTCACAGAACCACACTTTACTCCCTTGCTGCACAAGGACATAATTAAAAGAGTGATCCATTCCTAATGTCCCATACTTGCTATCAGCACTTACCCCAGTGTGTTAAGACTTAACAGGGGATGAATATTTGATGCATGTGTAAACATTAGCACTGGCGAGACGGTGGTGGTCAGGCACGTGTTGCTGGCCACCCACCCCTTCGAGTACCATGTTGGCCGACCTTCATAAATGCCTGCTAAGTGCACTTACCCTAACTTTCTGTTCAGGCTATAAGATTAATCTTTGTATTTGTGTGCACAAACTCAAGGGCAGGCGTGTATGCATAGACTGGTGTGTATGAGTGTGAGTGCACAGGTGTGTGTGCACGCACACATGCATATTTATCCGTGAGTACCCAGGTACGCGTGTTCACCGCTGTGTGCTCGCCTGCTGGGGCTCACCACGGTGGTGAAATGTTAACCACCTCGCCTGGTATACAGATCATGGGTTCAATCTCGACGCTAACGCCTGTATATTTGGAATTTGCATGTTCTCCCCGTGGTGGCGTGGATTTTTCTCTGGGTCCTACATTTTTTCTCTTCTACGTTCAGAATCTTATTTGGCTTATGTACATTTTCACGTGATAAGCCACTTTGTTGAGCTATCATTTGTGGCCAGCTCGCTTCGGAAAAAGAGCTAAATAGCTCAGTGGGCCTTTCCAGTTAAAATAAAAAAGTTTAGTTTTAGTTTGATTAGCACCGCGGTTCCTCTGCTGGTCTGTAATTGTTAATTCCTTGGCTCTCATGTTTCTCGCTGCCTCCTCCCCCCCACCTCACTCCTCCACCACCCAGGTGTTCTTACTGGCACACGCCCAGGAGCGAGTGCAGGTGTGCCCCTTCATGGACAGTGAGCGCCGCACCACAGCGCACCTCACCCACTCATCCACCAACGTGCGCAGCTACTCAGTCACTAACCCACACCCCCACCCTCCTATCCACCTACTTCAGCTACATATCCATACACTCAACTACTCACTCACCCATGCATTCACTTACACTTAGTAACTCACCCACTCACCCACTCACTAACCTACTGACCATACAATCGATCACCCCCTGACCCATCCACCTTGTCACACCCCCACCCATGCACTCACACTCCCGTTCACTCACGAACCCACCTCACTTACCCACTAACAACTTTGTCCTCCCAGACACCCTCTCAACTGTGGAACATTAAATCGATCATCCACTCAATCACTAATCCATCCATTCACTACACTCTTTCACCCACCCACCCATCCATTCACCCAGCCACCCACTCATCCATCCACCCAATCATCCATTCAACCATCAACTAGTCCATTGACCCAACCACTAATGCATTCAACCATCCACGAATCCATTCATTTACCCACTAATCCATTCACCCACCCACTGATCCATTCACCCACCCACTGATACATTCATCCACTAATCCATTCACCCATGAACTAATCCATTCACTCACCCACTAATCTATTCACTCACCCACTAATCCATTCACCCATAAACTAATACATTTACCCACCCACTAATCCATTTACTCA
>CM025632.2:949349-969804 GCA_014621495.2 Entosphenus tridentatus | reverse complement strand
TCACCCACCCACTAATCCATTCACCCACCCACTAATACATTCACCCATCCACGTATCGGTTCACCCACCCAAAAAAAAATCTATGCACCCACCCACTAATCCGTTCACCGGCCCACTTGTCTGAGCAAGTGTCGTCTCCCTGCTGACCCTCCCGCAGCCGCCCTGCAGCTGCGGGTGTGGCTGTCGGGGCCAGAGGGGGGCGCGCTGCACGCGCGCGTGGCCGTGGAGCCGGGCGGCTGCGCTCTGCTCGTGCTCGCTTCGCTCTACGCGCGCGGCACGCACGAGGAGGGCAACGCGCGCACGGCGCTCGCCGACACACTGGAGCTCAGCGTCGAGGTGCACGCACCGACTCACTCATACACTGGCTCACTTGTTCAGTGACTCACTCGTACACAGGCTGGCTCGTACACCCGTTCATTCGTACACTCACTCACTTACTCATACACTCACTCGTACTCCGACTCACTCGTACAGCGGCTCACTCGTACAGCGGCTCACTCGTACAGCGGCTCACTTGTTCAGTGACTCACTCGTACACTGGCTCATTCGTACACTCACTCACTTACTCATGCACTCACTCACTCATACTCCGGCTCGCTCGTACACCCGCTCACTTCTTCTTGGTTCTTTCGGTAAAGTCACGTAAAATGGAAATAATAAAATAATAAAAATAAAACATCATCAAATAATTCGAGAAGACAGAGTCTGAAACAGACTCTGTCTTCTCGACAGACCTGTTCTCCACCTGAGGACGGCTGCTTGCGTTGTGGCCGAAACGTCGTGAGAATTATTTGATTATGTTTTATTTTTATTATTTTATTATTTCCATTCTACGTGACTTTACCGAAAGAACCAAGAAGATGAATCCCTGCAGTCACGAAAGCTTTAAATCGAAATTTAGCGGCTCACTTGTGCAGTGACTCACTCGTACACTGGCTCATTCATACACTCACTCACTTACTCATACACTCACTCATACTCCGGCTCGCTCGTACAGCGGCTCACTTGTACAGCCGCTCACTCATACACCCGCTCACTCGTGCACTCACTCACTTATACATTCACGCGTACACTCACTCGTTTACACACTCACTCACTCATAGCCTTGCTCACTTGTACACCGACTCACTCGTACACTGGCTCGCTCACTGATACACTCACTCATACACTTACTCACACACTCGCTCACTCATACACCCACTCATACACTCACTCACACACTCACTCACACACCCACTCATACACTCACTCACACACTCACTCACACACTCACTCACACACTCGCTCACTGATACACTTGCTCACTCTTACACTCACACACTCACTCACTCACACACTCACTCACTCATTCACACACTCACTCACTCACACACTCACTCACTCACTCACACAATCGCTCACTGATACACTCGCTCACTCTTACACTCACACACTCACTCACTCACACACTCACTCACACACTCACTCACACAATCGCTCACACACTCGCTCACTGATACACTTGCTCACTGATACACTCGCTCACTGATACACTCGCTCACTCTTACACTCACTCACACACTCACTCACACACTCACTCACACAATCGCTCACTGATACACTCGCTCACTCTTACACTCACTCACTCACACACTCACTCACACACTCACTCACACACTCGCTCACTGATACACTCGCTCACTCTTACACTGGCTCATATGCTCGCTCATTTTTACATTCACTAAATTAATTGATCATTCATTCACTCACTCATTGACCTACCTACCCACTTCCTCACTCACTCATTTACTTACTTGCTCATTCATGAACTCACTCACCCGCTCACTCACACACTCAATGACCCTGTATGACCCAGTGTCACCCTGTCTGCCAGAGTTTCCCCGTGACCTTTGAGCTGACGCAGCCCATCATCGACGCTCTGCACCGCGGGGGCGTGTGCGTGCAGGTAACACACCTGCACGCGCATGAATTTGCGTGTGCGTGGAGAAGTGGGGAGCGGTAGTGTAGTGGTTAGCGCGCTGGGCTATGAAGGTCGAATTAGCCCCATGACCACTGAAGAGACCGAGGCGGCTGAACGTGGTGATCTACTCCCTCGTGTGCCGTGCCGGCCTTCATAGGTGCTCGCTAACAGCACTTGCCCTCACAGTCTGTTAAGGCTATATGGGAGATCTTTGTCTTTGTGCATAGAGAAGTGAGCGGCGGAAGTGTAGTGGTTAAGTGCACTTGTCTGCTAACCTGGCGACCCGAGTTCGATTCCCACTCACAACCAGTAACGTTGCCGAGTATTTGAACTGGTCATGGGCCTCCCCTAAGGCGACTCGACCTTAAATTAGTTCCTGGTGCAGAGTGCAAAATCAACACCGAGATGCTCGCTAACAGCACTTGCCTCAACAGTTTGTTCAGGCTATATGGGGGATCTTTGTGCGTGCAGAAACATGAGCCATTATGGAATCTCGTAGGCTATGATGAGCGAGCAAGGGCCATCATCAATAATCACAGATCACCATCAATATCCATAGCCATCAATTGGCTATTAGGGCCAATCTCAAGCCATTGTGACCCATCACACACCGTCATGAACTAGTACAGGGACCGGCAACCTGTGGCTCCGGAGCCGCATGCGGTGGCTCTTTGACTGACCCCTTGCAGCTCTGTGGCTGCCACCTTGCGGGCAGCCATTTAAAAAAAACTGAATTGAGATCATTCAGTTCTTTACGCTCGAAAACGTGGCACAGGCGGCCTCCCCCCGCTTTTATGACGTTGAAATGCATGCCTGGAGCATGCCTGGAGACCCCGTCGTAAATCGGGCCCAGCTCCCAAAGATGTGTAATGAGTTTCGCGAGGTCAGACCGCGTGCAACCACTCCACTCCAGATCCCACCAGGAAGCGCCCCGATAGCCCCGCCTCATCTGGTGACGTCACTGTTCTCCTCTTGGGCGTTCTCTCTATCACGCCCCGCCTTCTCCCTCACGCCCCGCCTTCTCTTTATTTTCCTTGGTGACGTCATCTAAACAGTAACCTCGGATCACGTGGTTATTTCTATCCCAGGATCGCGTAAGTATTAGCGCTACAGATGCAAGCGACTTGGTGACAACAAAATGTAAAATAGACAAACCGGATTGCTAAAGCATAACACAGGGGGGGGGGGGGGAAACACCTAAATAGACGCAGTTGATTCGATCACATATTTTGTTTATTTAAGTCAGAATGTGTGGCGTCATCTGCTGTATAGGGACCGTCCATAAATTACGTCACGCGATTTTGGACGATTTTTGACCCCCTCTCCCCCCCTCGTCACAAAAAGTCAGACCCCCTCAAACATGACGTCACAAAGCTCTGCCCCCCCCCTAAAACCATATTTCCATTTTGAAAATAAAAAATGCTTCAAATCGCTTTAAACTATTGTCATTGTAGTGCGTATTTAATGTGTTGCTGCACTCTGATGTTGTAGGAGAAAACACGTACTGTATTTAAAAGGCGTTGGAAAGCTGAAATTTTGCATAAAATTTACTTGAAAATATTCAACGTCTAACTAAAACTGCAGATGTTCAGAATATTATATTGAAATTCTCTCATAATTATAAAATATTAAAAGTAATTATAGCTATACAAAATACTTTAAACTTTGTAGTAGAACGAAGCAAAATGGAGAGTACAATTATAACAATCACATATTCATTCCACAGAATGAAAAGCCCTGGTAGAATAATTAGAATAAAAATGTTTAATAACTATCAATCATATTTTTTTAAATGTATGCTTCTCCATTCTCCCATGGAGAAGCAAAATGCTCCTTCATGGAATAAATAAAAGGTGATCTTAGTAAATTTAAATAATGAAATAGTTAATAATGAAAATGTATCAAAATTTGTGTTGTTATAACAATTCTGTTTAATTAAGTAGAACGTGTTTATATTTAAAGTTGCGCATTTTGATGTGACGTCACATTTCTCAACCCCCCCCCCTCGTCACACATCGTCACAAATGTCTGACCCCCCTCCCCCCCATAGGTGTGTGACGTCATTTATGGTCGGCCCCATACCTGCTGCTGTGCGTTGTGTACAAGTGGCTCTTTCTGCGTGAAATGCGGCTCTCGAACTATTTTGTTAGAAAAAAACTAAACAAAAGACCTCTTTTTCTTTGAAAGGTTGCCGACCCCTGAACGAGTACAAACCATCTCTAGCCATCGTGGGTTTTCACGAGCCATCACGGCCCATCACGGCCCATCGGTGACCGCTCGTGTGTGTGTGGCTTAGGTGTGGAGCTCCAGCGAGTATCGGGTGCTGAGCCACACGGACTGCATCTCCACGCCTGCAGGTGCCGGAGTGTGCTGCGGCAACCTCACCGCGCGCCGTGCCACAGACTCGCAATGAACACCTTCACGGAACAGAGGACAAAACCTGCATCACAAATATGGCCGGGAAGGGGCAAGCGGTGTGGCGGGAAGAGCAAACTTAGCACTGGTTCTACCCCGAGTCAAAAACCTCGTCATCCAGAGACTATCACGAGCTGTACCCCTGGCTCAAAGCCAACTTGCCCGCCAGATGCGAGTCTTTAGACCAGGGGCAGGGAACGTCCGGCCCGCGGGCCGTATAAGGCCCGCAAAATAATTTGGTGTGGCCCTGCGAAGGCAACCGCAGGCGGGACTCGAAATTCAATCAATCTAGGAGCAAACCTGGAAAAGCAGTTGCGAGTAGCAACAGCATCAATACCAGATAACATCACACGCCTCGCCAAAGAGAAGCAGTTCCAGCCCATCGCATTAGGGGGTGAGTTAATTAAATGTTTGACCAAATATAACGGGCTAATTTTGAAGGTGATAATTTTGTATGGCCCGCGAATGATGTTATAAATATCCAAATGTCCCTTGGCAGCAAAAAGGTTCCCCACCGCTGGTTTCGACCTAACCCAAACCAACTCGAGCCCCTCATGCGCGCAGCCCAGAGGTCGCAACCGGGTACCCGATACCCGTACCCTACCCGATACCCGGCTACCCGTACCTGGCCGGGTACGGGTACGGGTACCCGTTTGCGACCCTAGTGCGGCCGGGTACGGGTACGGGTAGACCGTGAGTCACTGGTGGGTCACCGTTTGTCACTCATTTCCCAACATCGTGTCTCTTCTCTCAATTCAAGTTCCTAGAATCAACCCACCCGTGCCTGCAACATGGCTTCATCCCAGAGGTCACAATCAGGTACCCGATACCCGTACCCTACCCGTACCCGGCCGGGTACGGGTAGGGTACGGGTACGGCCGGGTACGGGTACCCGTTTGCGACACTGGTGCGGCCGGGTACGGGTAAGGAATCAAAACCCGTTTGCGACCTCTGGCGCAGCCCTCCGGCTCCACGGCCACGCGCGCGTGCAGCGCCCCCGTCTGGTCCCGACAGCCACCCGCAGCTGCAGGGCGGCTGTGGGAGGGCCAGCGGGCCGACGACTCCACGCTCAGACGAGTGGGTGGGTGAGCGGATTAGTGGGTGGGGGCAATGGCGGAGCCAGGATTTTCAGGTAGGGGAGGGGCAACCCCTCCAAATGATAGGAGTTGTTAGAAAGGACTTGTCCCTTGCTTTTTATTCGACGCGTGGGTTGAATTCGAACCGTGTGTGATCGGCATCGCGCTCGCTGAAGGTGTTTGCCTTCAGGGAAGTTGCCAATTATGGACTCAGACTATTGTCCTATCATCTCATAGAGTCCCTGACACGTGATAACATGTTTCACAGTGGCAGTGGAGGTCGCAAAATGCCGATTTATTACTAATAAACCGCAATGATCCGATCGAAATGAGGGATTTCGATCGGATCATTGGGGGGGCACGTTCCACCCCCCCCAACCCGCACAATAATATAGGATTATTGTGGATCAGGCATACCTTGTGCTCTAGTGGTAGTGCCTTATGGCGATAGTCCCTACTTGCAAGCCAGCCTAGCAGCTTTTCAGAAATGTATCCCAAGTTGTGGGGGAGTCGAGTCCGTAATGTTTGACCTCCTAAGCCGCTCCTCTTGCCTCTCTCCCATCGCCCCCCACGCCCCTCCTAGGATCCCTCCAGTTCCTCCTGCTCCTCCTCCTGCTCCTCCCGCTCGTCGGGGCGGTGCTGCTCGCTGTGCGGTTCGCACGTGGAACGCGGCACAGAGAGACGTCCTACGCACGTGAAGGTGAGCGGTGGCATACTCACCACTACTCCCAACAACTCACCACCACCACTTGCCACAACTCACCAACCACCACTTGCCACAACTCACCACCACGACCACCACACCCTGTACCGCTCACCGCCACCACACCATGCACCGCGCACTATCACCACCACACCCTGCAACACTCACCACTACCACACCCTGCACCGCTTATCATCACCACCACCCCCTGCACCGCTCACCATCACGACTACCCCCTACACCGCTCACCACCACGACACCCTGCACCACTTACCACTTGAGCTGCGATATCCGATTATTTGAGTAATTTGAGTGATTGATTTCCCTACCAATTACTAGTTCGACTACTCGACCAATCAAATTACACAGATTCTCAGGAGTAGTTTTATAATGTCCAATCCCGGGCGTCGTTCGCCGTCACAAGTGTGCACTGCTCGCTGAATTATTTTCCAAATGGACGCTTCGCCTCTCGACACGGCACCCATCGCACAACCAGAACAGCACAATTAGGGTCACTTTTGGCAAGATATTTGTTGCAAATCAGACGTTGAAATCACACGCGGCAACAAATAACCATGCCACAGACACGAAATCGAAATAAACACATTCCTGCGGAGGGAGCTGGTAGGAACGTTGGGTTGCTCGGTCAATGGCCAGGGTCAATGGCAGCGTGGCAGCGTGGTGTATTCCGCAAATATGCCCGACTGTGAGGGCGGGCACAAGCCGGTGTGAGTAGGTTAAACGTTGCGTTTTATAAGGGCACCACGGGGTGACCAGCCCCTCCCCACCCAGCCCCACCCCTCCCACCCCACCCAGCCCATCCCCACCCTCCACACCCAGCCCCTGCCCATCCCCACCCTCCCCACCCAGCCCCTGCCCACCCTCCGCTCCCCACCCAGCCCCACCCAAACCCACCCAGCCCCTCCCTGCACGACGAACGGACACAATAATCCCCTGTGGTCTGGTGTAACCAGCATGTTCCTACCAGTATTAAACTGATTGTCTGATCCCCTGCCAGGTGGATTACCGATGACGGAATCGCCGCTCCTCCGCTCTTCGACCGCGACGCCATCACCGCCATCGTCGTTACCACTGTCACCGTCACCTCCGCCGTCGTCGCCGCCGCCACTACCCTGGCCGCCTCTCCTCATCGTCCACTCGCACGACCAGGCCATCCTTCACCAGGCCGTGCTGCAGCTGGCGTGGCTGCTGCGCGCTCGCTGCGGGCACGCGCTGCGCGTGGTGCTTGACGCGTGGGAGAGCGTGCGCCTCGCCCAGCTGGGCCCAGCTCGCTGGGTTGCCGCCTCCTTGACCTCCGTTGTCTCCTCCACTACCCCCTCCTCCTCAACGTCCTCGCCATCATCCCCATCAACAGCATTCCCATTTGCATTCTCCATAGCATCCTCATCCCCCTTATCTCCGTCGGTGTCATCGTCGTCATCTGCTTCCTCTCCGTGGTGGTGGTGGTCGTGGAGGAGGAGAAGGAGGAGCGAGGAGGAGATGCGCGCCACAGTGCTGGTCATCTGCTCGCCGGGCACGCGAGGTCGGGGTGCGGGGGCTGAGCCCAGAGGGGACGGTGAGATGGGAACCCCCCCAACACCACCACCAACGCACTACACACACACACGAAGTTACTCAAGCCTCTCCACTCCTGCCCCCCACTTCAGTTATGCTGAAAATTCACCCCGGCTCTTCGGTTCTTACAATCAACCAACCCTCTCATATTCTTGGTTCTTTCGGTAAAGTCACGTAGAAGGGAAATAATAAAATTATATAAATATAAAACAATAAAAAATAAATTCTTGCTGTCGAAACGTCGTGAGAATTTTTCGAAACGTCGTGAGAATTTTTATTGTTTTATATTTATATTATTTTATTATTTCCCGTCTACGTGACTTTACCGAAAGAACCAAGAATATGAATCCCTGTAGTCACGAAAGCTTTAAATCAAAATTTAACCAACCCTCTCCTCATACCAAATTATCACCCCAGGATACGTGAGCCCCAATTATACCCCAACGTACAACCACCCCCCCACCCCCCCGGTTACATTTATTCTGACCATACCATGTACCCCAGCATACAGGACCCCTAATTATACCCCTACGAATGGGACCCAAATTCATACCCCAGTGTATGGGACCCCCCCACAATCTATCCCTCTGGGCCATACATTTTCCTGGAGATAGTGCACCTTTGCCCCCCTTAGTCCTATTAACTCCCCTAGTCCAATTAAATCCCTTAGTCCTATTCAAGCTTGTCCCACCTTACAACCCCGTCCCAGAAAATAACCCCCTGTGGACGACTCCCTGTGAACACTGTAATTACGTGTTTTTATATCACCGTTGGACTGATATATAGAGCTTGCTTGCACATGTAACTTGTCTGGCTTCTCTTGCTCTCATATTGTTCTGGTGTGCGCTTTATGGGGTGCCACAGTGGCGAGATGTTAACTACCTCACCTGATGTGCAGGTCCTGGGTTCGATCCCGGCCCTGACGCCTCTATATTGGGACTATGCATTGTCTCCTGATGGTCGCGTGGATTTCTCTTTGTGTCTTTTTCCCTCCAGATTTATAAACATGTGCTTTGGACTTCTATATATTTCCATGTGATAAGCCACTTCGTTGAGCTATCATTTGTGGCAGGTCGCTTCTGAAAACGAGCAATATAGCTCAGTGGGCCTTACCTGGTAGTTCAGTTTACGATCGTTAACCGCTTCATTTACTAATTATGCAATATCCATCAAGGACCTTGTTGCACTCGTTTTCTGCAACATCGATGTTGCTATGTTCATGTTGCTGCCGCTGCTCGCTCTATTCACGCAGCACCACGGATCTCCCGTCTAAAATACCCGGGTAGCCGAATAAACGGAACCAACCGGGTAACAAATCCAAACAAACTAAACATTAAACACGGGACCCAAAGTGCACACTAACCTGCCCCCCTCTGCCCCATTCACCCCTCACCTCCCACACCCTATATCAGTGCTGGACGCCACCCTGGAGCTATTGCTGGGTGCCCCCCACTGTGGTGGGGGGCCACGCGTCCTGGTGGCGTGTCTATGCGGCGCGGGGGGCCCCTGGGACGTGCCCCCCGCGCTGAGGTCGCAGCCCTGCTTCTCGCTCCCGCGCGACCTGGACGCTCTGTGCGCGAGGCTCCTGCGGGGCGCGCCCAGGGCCCAGGGGTTGGGGTCTCAGCGGGGAGGGACCTGGGACCCCCGGGAGGACCTGGAAGCCTCGAGGGCCCTGGAGGCCCTGGAGGCGACGCTCTCGGAGCTGGACGACGCGAGGCAGCGCGTGGACCTGCTGGGCGTGGACGAGGAGCGGGCGGGGGTGTGGGGTGGCCCTGCGCCACCACGCTCGCTCGCGTCCAGCGTGACCAACGCGGGACAAGGAGATGTCACGACGGCCATCTGACGGCCAGTTGCCCGGACATTTAGACGAAGATTTTTTTTTACTAGATAAAGGCAAAGGCGCAGCCCCACAATTTCTTTGTGATGCCACTGCCGGCAGAAAGGCGTCTACTAGAAGAACTCCAGAGAGTCACTCTAAAATGTGTTTGGCCTACTCTTCCATGCTGCCCAGACGTCCTGGAAGAAATAGGAGTACCCACATTTTACCCCACCACACATGACTTGCCAAGTGGACAAAGGTGAGGAGTGTTAGGGGTGGAGGGGAGGGTGTGATTTTAGGAAACATTCCCACCGTTTAATCCACCACATCTGGAGATCGCATCGAACGGGAGGGGACCTCTGCTGGATTGCACGCCCAGGGAGCTTCACCAGTGCGGTGGCATCACGGTCAGACAAACCGAAATGGCAAAGCACGGCAACGGGAGGAGGCTTTCATCCAGCAGTGGATTGACAAGGGGGCTGTGAATGGTTAAGTTATTCACGCGGTGTTTGTGAAATGTTGTGAATGGCGCTCGCCGTGAGTGGGGATGCGCAACACCCGCCCAGTATTAACTGCATCGAAGACATTGGCGAAAACGAAATTCGTCTCAGTGTTTTCTTTTTTATATTTTAGTCGACGATGACCGTGAGCGGACGGTGACGATTGGTGCTAAACCACAGATCAGCGTTTGTGAATGAGCGGGATTAGATGAAATCGTCCAGTCTGAATGAAGCAAGGTGCTCAAGAGTAATAACTATATTAAAACTTGAATATTGTAAACTTTAATCATTGCGTTTTCCAAATGTTTTGTGAGGAAATGAAAAAAATCAACAGGCAACGATATGACGATATTCTGACCTATGCGTGTCTATGATGGCAATGTGTTCAGGAGTTAAATGCCAATGTCGAGGTCTGCTGTGATCCACGACGAGAGGGCCTCAGCAGAGAGAGTTTGTGTAGTTTTGCTGTACCACCACCTCCTCCGTTGAAGGAGCAGACTACAGTGGTTTACAATACAGTCCATAGTTTAGAATGCATGGCCACAGCTTGTGTCTTCAATGCTCCATTCATGAAGGAGATGTGCACATCAGCCTGTTGATGTTCTCACGTGGTTGATGTTTACAGCGGCATTTGAGGAATGTCAAAGCCAGGCATGCGATGTTTTGGTCTGGAACGAGGTATTTGTGGACGTCCGCGTCGTTCCACTCTCTTCGCCTGCGATCTTCCAGATCGGGGTGAGGTTCCACAATGGTGACAGCACAATCCCAGACGGGGGATTGGGACTCGAGTCGACCGAGGGGTTAATTGTTAAAGTCTTGGGTGATTATAGGTGGTTGTTGTTGGCAATTAAACGTGCAAACTCCTTTGCAAATATTGTGCATCATCTCAACGCAAAGTACGTATCATCTTAAGCGTGGAATCGTTTTGCATATTTAGAATCTGAAATAAAAGCAATGATGGAGAAACGTGTGACGTGACTGCTGCTGTGTTCTTGGAACTCTGGTGCGAAGTCTGGGCATCTTGTGAGGTTCGGTACACCGTAACTCAAACTCGTGGCATCACGGTGATGAAGGAGATGTTATCTCGCTCGCTTGGCATGCAGGATCGCGTGGGTTCAACCATGGACACTGGCGATGCCTGTTGTATATTTAGAGCTTGCGTGTTCTCTCTACTTAGTGGTCACCTGAATTTTTTTCTGCATCCTCCGGTGTTGCTGATCTATGGCTGAGCGGAGCCTATGATCAGTGGGCAGAGTATTAGAACAGCTGGTAGTATAGTCATGGCTTTGTAAAAGAGGGGCAGATGGAGAGAGGGGCTATACCAACTCATAATGTGTCTTGGTTGGGCCTCCCAGAAAGTTGTCGCCTTCGCCAAAGAACAATGAATGCATCGTGGTTATTTCTCCTGTCTGTTCCCATGTAAAGGCCTGGTTTGTGTCATGCCCGGTTAATTTTTTATTTGCCATTCATCTTCGTCGTGTTTATTTGTGCATGTTTTGGAGTTAGTTTTTCTATTTCCACACTAGGAACACCAATAATTTTAGATATTTGTAAACAAGCAACCGTGACAAATTGTACCAATGAAGGATTTGTATTGAATTTACAAATAAGGTATTTACATAATGTACGGGTGTGCAAATGGAAACTCAAGATGATCGTATGATCACCCCAGGGTGCTCTTAAACATTCCAGAAGGCTTCAGAGAGGGGCCCGCTTGGCAGAGGAATGGTCTGATGGGCAAAACAGTCCTGCAGGCAAACACACAAAACACATAATATAGTTTTTTTTTGGTTAGATCGCGTGAATATAAATGTGTCATTAAACCCGCCACCACCCGACAGCCAATTAGTAAGGTTTGTCACCGAAACAAAACATGCCAAGTCTTTACTAGTACAGCCCACTGGTGTGTTGGAGAGCAAATCCACATCATTTGCAATCTGAGGATGACGTTTCGCCAGTAATTACAAATGGCTTCATCAGGCGACAGCCAGATTTATGGAGATTACCCCTGTTTCGTCCCTTAAATAGAAGGATAGATGTGATGACGTCAGGGGTTTTCGAGACCCGGAAAATGGCGACAGCGAGAACCGGACCCCGTTGGCAGCCAAAGACCCAAGAACCAGTATCGCTGGACAAAGAAAATTGGCGGCAGCTATCGGACTGGACCACCTTACCTCAGTGGTGGATCGACTGGTGACGGCGATGATGAATGAAAGAGAAGAGGAGGGAATATGTGCTGCACAGCTTGAGCCAGAGCCGCCGCCACCATTGACGAGGAGAAATTGCCAAAGGGCAGCAGCCGCCGCTTCCCCTTTGTCGAGCAGCAGTCGAGAACCGATCAATCGGCTCCACCACAACTGGAAGCTGTGCTACAGACCTCCACCAACTTTGAAGGAAAAGACAAGAAGGTTGGGGCCCTTAAAAATAATTTACAGCAACGGGAGGCGATTGGACAGCGTTCATTAAAAGATTTGAAGCAGCTGTCAGAGTCAGCCCATGGAGTGATGAAGAAGCGCTACTAGTGTTGCCTACGGTGTTGGATGAGGGAGCGCAAACGGCCTTCTTTATGATCCCGGAAAATCAACACGTCGCACTCCAACAAGCTTGTGAGGGAATTGCCAAGTTTTTATGTCCTCCGTCCAGCCCAAGGGACGGTAATTGCACAGATTTCCCCAGCGAGTGAGATTTATGAAGATGCAGTAGTAGCGGGGATACAGAAAGAGAAGGATGGGATAGGGTCTCCCTGGGCGGAAGAAATCGTTAACGAAACCCTGAATTGACTCAATGTCAAAGAGGCCACCTTAAAAGTCTCAGAATTTGAAGACGTTTTCAGTAAGGGCCCATATTGAAACGGGGAATGTTCAACCCGTTAGAATTCATATAGAGTGAGACCAGCAGAAAAAGAGCAGATCCGTAGAGCTACAGATGAGATGTTGAGGGTGGAAATAATTTCTTCATCAACCAGCCCCTGGAGAGCACCAGTAGTCCTAGTTAAAAAGCCAGATGGTTCCATGAGGTTTTGTGTAGACTTCCGAATGAACAAGGTTATGATCGCGGACGCGTATCCCCTGCCCCGCAATGATGATTCGCTAGATGCAGTAGATGGAGCAGGGGTTTGGCAAGTTCCCCTGGACGACGAATCCAAATTAAAAACTGCTTTTCGAACACCACAGGGGTTGTTCCAATTTAATAGGCTCCCTATGGGATTGCTCACTGCACCGGCAACCTTCCAACGCCTCATAGAACTTGTACTGTTGGGCCTACAGTGGGAAATTTGTTTGATTTATTTTGACGTCATTGTTTTTAGTAGATTTTATGAACATCTGAAGAGACTGCTACAGGTTTTATTGAAAGTGCGAGCTGCCAAACTGAAATTGAAACCATTTAAGTGTCATTTTGTACAGGGCTCAGTTAAATATTTGGGGCATGTGGTCAGCAATAAAGGGTTAGCAACTGACCTTGTCAAAACGTCTGCCATTAAAATCTGGCCAACGTCCACTTCTGTACAGGAGGTGCAGTGATTCCTAGGATTTGTTTCCTACTGTCGACGATTTGTACCCCGGTTCGCTGCAATAGCAAAACCATTGCACCCCCTCACACCAAAAGGGGTGAGGGAGAGGAATCAGCATTTAAAGCGCTTCGTTCAAGGTTAACTGATGCTTCACCACTCGCATATCCGGATTTGTCGCGACAGTTTATCCTTGATACAGATGCTCGTGATGTCGGTATAGGTGCGGTCATGTCACAAATACAGGGGAAACGGAAGTTGTAACTGCATACAGGAGCCACATGCTTTCCTCTACTGAACAATGCTATTGCGTCACTCGTAGGGAACTCCTGGCAGTAGTTCATTTTGTCACATTTTTTGGCCCTACCTGTATGGCCACTGGTTTACCGTGCGGACCGATCACGCAGCACTACAATTCTCACTTAAAATGGATAAATCCTCGGGACAAATGGCGAGGTGAATCGAAAAACTCCAGCAGTACTCTTACGATGTGACACATAGGATGGGCACTCGTCATTGTAATGCGGACGCCTTGTCAAGATTGCCATGCAAAGACCCATGTGCATGTGCTACAGGATCGGAACGGTGTAAACTGAACCTCCCTGACTCACTGAGACAGGCGATGTCGATAAATGCAACAACGATAGAAAATGATGTACCGCCCGCAGATCATGATCTGGGCAGATAAGGACCGAATGGATGAAACGATACAGTCCTTCGCTGTAGGGGCAGCTGCTCAAAATGGTCAATAGGAGGCGCATTTATCACATGGCGAGGACTTCTGATGAGGTGGGACGCAAAGATGCAGCGTCGTTGCCTAGTGGTGCCAAAACCCTTGCGACAATAGTTACTACTAGAAGTGCACGCCGAAAAACGAATGTGCTTGAGCCACGGAAAAACATTTCTCATGCTGCAGGCTCGATATTTTTGGCCAGGAATGATGTACACGAGTGAGTAAATCGTTTTCAGGAGTGTGCAAAAAGGAAACCTCAACCCATACAGCCTCCACTGCAGTTGATAGCAGTGTCGAGGTTAAACGAGCTGGTAGCATTGGATATTCTGGGTCCATTTCCTAAAACAACAAGGGGAAATACAAATTTACTCATGGAGACGGAGTATTGCACAAGCTGGCCCGTCGCATGGCCGATACCAGACCAAACGGCTGCAACCATAGCAGAAGCCTTCCTCCATGGCTATGTATTAGACAAGGGACCCCCTGAGAAACTGCTCATAGACCAGGGTCGGAATTTTTCAGCTAAATTGTTGCGAAATGTCTGTGATATCATGGGCACTAAGAACATTCTAACATCACTGTACCACCCACAGTGTTATCAACAACTAGAGAGGCTTAACCGCACACTGTCTGCAATGTTGTGCCATGTTGTAAATGATGATCACACAGACTGGGACTTGCACATCCCAGGAGTTCTTCGGGCATATCGCAGAGCACCACATGCATCGATCGGGCTCTCCCCCTTCTTTTTGCTGTACGGGAGAGACCCTGAGCCACCTACTGAGAACCAACTGGTGGCTCTCCCTGCTAAAGCTGTTTCGTGGCCAGTCTCCCTCAGGCTGCCACTAGAAAGGCTCCATGAAGCTCGCGAAGCTGTGATAGCGGAGTCGGGAAGGTCGCAAACAGCGAACGGTTGTGGAAAAGAATGGAGACACCTGTACCAATTGAGCAGGGCGATCGGGCTTGGTTACTGGTTACACTGTCCCCAGGTCCGGGTTGGCACATCAGCCAACTACACCGTCCTTGGCAAGGCTCAGGGGAAATTGTCAAAATCCTCCGCCCGCAAAGTGTTCGCATCCAAATGACCGCCTTAAACTATGTAGAGAACGACCGATACAAGATGTCGTTCAGACTCAACAAGGCTGGGTCTGGAGCATCCTTCTCGCGGAAATACTGCCACTGCACTCTCTTCCCCTCTTCTCAGGGACAACTGGAATGAAGATGGCCGCGATGAGGGGGGCCGATGGAGTAATTGAGGCGCCGAGAAGGAGTTTCACTGGGTCAAATGTGCTGTTCAACAACACATACATATTGCTGGCTTGTTATAAATGTATGGCTAATAATGTTGTGTATTGCTTGCCTAAAAATGTACACCCTTAATAGGGTAGCCCACGTAAGTGTTTAGTTATGATACGGAATGGTCAAGTTGGGTTGTAACGCCTTCCCCCCCTTGATTCAAGGGCCTATTTTATGCCTTAATCCAGAGGTTAAATGTGTTGTACTCCATGCCCCCAGGGTTAAATTCATTGTGCGATCCCGGTGTTAATGACATACAGCCCCCAGGGTTGAATCCCTTTTGTGATCCCATTGTTGCCGAAATACAGTCCCTTATTATAAAATTACAGTTGTAGCCGAGACGGCAATTTTTTTAGGTGGGGGGGGGGGGGTGATGTAGGGTACTGTACATGGCAAGGGTTATAGTGGGGTCAGTGGAGATGGGCGGAAACAGGTGCAGAGTACTGTCTGAGGGAAGGTTCCAGAAGGGAAGTAGCAGATGATAGAGTCTGCTGGAAGAATCTACCGGGGGAAAGTGCTGGAAGTTACCATGGCGTGACCGAGAGGGTATATAAGGGGAAGTGAGGCCCGTGATTGGGGCTCTGGCTCGGGGACTGAAGGACGACTGCAGGTGGACGACATCACGGCCGACTGTTGGAGATCGACATCGTGGAAACCATCGGGTCATCTGTTCGAGATCTACATGGTGGAAACCATCAAGAAAGATTGTCCGAGATTAATCTAGTGGAAACCACCGCCGCTGCAGAAAGACATAACATTGAGAAATGTGTTAGTCGTACTCTCGTCTTGTAAATACGTTATTGTAAAATAAATCACCTAGAAAATGGAACCTGCAAAGGAGCATCTATACAAAGACATGATTCTTTGCAAAAGGTTTCTGTTTGGTGTTTAAACATCTCAACACCTGTTTTATTGCCAGAGAGGGTAAAACCTATTCTTATATTTTGATGCTGGCAAGGGAGGTCCCATGATGTAGCTGCTCACTCCGAGCTCTCAATGTCCTGATAGTGCATCATCTTTGTGCTGTTTGCCTTTTGGCATCCTCTGGTCTAACACTGTTTGAGACTAGGCTCTAAAGAAAGCTGTCTGGTGTGGACCAATCAGTTTCAAAGACAATGCATATACTATCATAGCATTTTTTTTTGCATGTTCACCACAAGTATATGTGACTAATGCAAATATGATTCATTGCAAAAGGTTTATGTGTGGTGTTTAAACATCTTAACACCTGATTTATTGCCAGAAAGGGTAAAACCTATTCTTATACCAGAACCCAGTGTCCACCACTGCCACTGCCTCTCTCAGACCCCTCCCTACCTGTGCTCCAGCTCGTCGCCAAGTCGCTCTGCCTCCTCCTCGCTGGGTCCCTTCTTCTCGACCAGGAGAAGGGGTTTCTCTCAGCGGAGGCGTGAGGCTCTACATCATCGTCGGCCGAAGGTCCTCTAGCGATGTCAGGTGGGGAGAGCGGCAAGATGACCTGGCGCTCTGACGGCGCCTCCTGTTGAGGGAATCACGTTCATGGTTTACACACCAGATAGAGAGTGCACACGTCTAGTACAGATGTAGTGCATTCAACTGAGTCGCAGACGTACTCTTTGGAGGCAACACATTTATTGATACCAACACAAAGGGGTAATTGCCCCTTTACCAGACAGCGACCTATGGTGGTGGACCACCAGGCTAACTGCTGCAACGAGCAGGACTCCGGCTTGAGTCCTGCCCACGTGTTGGTGACTCTTCATGGACGTTGAACGTAGAACCCCGGTCCCTCTGGGGACCCGGTTAATATGCTCACTGGTCGTGGCTGGCTCCGCCCTTGGCCACGACCACCTTCTCGAATCATCTTGCTGGATCTCGCCCTGACACGTGACTACCCCCTAGCCCCCACTTGGGGCCCCTGTGTAGACGTTGCACGTCACGTGCCTTCCGGGGTCAACCAGAGTGCCATGGCCCACATTAACCCCATTCATGACTGACACTCTCACCCCCCCGATAGAGGACAGCACTGCACGCCACGCGTGGTGCCACTCAGCGCCATGACTCAGCGCTCACGGAGCCCCACTAGGGCTTGTACGACACCCACATATATGGGGTGTCTGCAATGTGAGTACATCGCACACCGTGCCTCTCTAGGGCCGGCAATACACAGTCACATCCCCGATGTCACTACACATCTATCAGCAAGGCCGGAGGACCCAGAGAAAAATCCACGTGATCACCACGCAAGCCCATAATATACAGCAGGCATTGCCAGATTTCGGGACCGAACCCACGACATCCTGCATGCCAGGCGAGGGAGATAACGTCGCCTCGCCACGGTGATGCCATGAGTTGGGGTTACGCTGCTAAGAACGTTACCAGGCCAAGACTCCAAGAACACAGCAGCGGTCACGTCACACGTTAATCACTTTTTATTTCAGATGCTAAAGATGCAAAAGTTTCCATGCTTAAGATGACAATACTCTTTGGTTCTTTCGGTAAAGTCACGTAGGTATAAAATACAATAAATCACGACGTTTCGGGCGCAACACAAGCATCCTCATCAGGTGGGACGCTTGTGTGTTGCGCCCGAAACGTCGTGATTTATTTTATTTTATACCCACGTGACTTTACCGAAAAAAACAAAGAGTATGGATTCCTGCAGTCACGAAAGCTTCAAATCAAGATTAAAGATGACAATACCTTGCATTGAGATGATACGCAGTGATATTTGCGGATACATTTTCGTCTACGTCACAAAAATGTTGAAAACAAAAATTGTTCGGCTTCATGTGGGGCAGAATGCCCCAAAACCCTTCAGGCACGGCTACGACGCCGCACACCACATGGCTTTAAAAAAAAACCATCAGTCGCCATCGGCACCTTGCGGCCACGAGCGCGCATTCAGCACAAATCACAAAACGTCGGACGTGTCCGGCCCTGTCCGCCTGGCTATCCAGGCCCCACTCGCCACCCAATGCCAGAAGCCACCACCCAGCAACAGCACCACCGTCACCACGACCAACAACAACTGCTGCAGCCACCGTGACACATGTAACAGAGCGGGTCCTTGCCTATCAACATATGGCGGTTCGCCAGCGTTGCTTCCAAATAACCCTTACTACGGATGAAACAATGAATGTCAAAACTGTTCTAGAGTTTGCTTGTATCAGACTATCAAAGGCCGTGTGGCTGATGGGATGAGTACAACATCCTTGTATTTGTTATGTGGAGGGATGGACATGGAAAAGTGGGAAATTGTCTGCTTAGATATGTTGGTTTATGTATGGCTGTCGCCCATCCAAACACTATCTAGGCGCAAGATCCAGCTGTCCAGACTTATAATAATTTCATATAGGGCAGTCTGCACACAAATGTCACCCTCCCTCAGCAGTTCGCTTGGGAGATCACCTCTGCCTATCGCTTTTCGTCGTCTCAGACTCTAGATTGCTTTCCGTACTTCCTCAACAGATGGCATCTCAGCCAACCATTCACAAGGTGCGACAACTTTCTTCCGACATTTGAGGCATGGCAGCCTCAGCAGGGGTATCCCCACTTTCCCCCATTATGTTTTCTGGGTTGAGGGATTTCCCTTTCCCTAAGACCTCAGAAATGTTCACAAACATGCACACCTGTCCTTGGGGATTAGAGATCGGATCACCTTTCTTTCCCGTAAGGATAGTGAATTCTGTTCCGTTGAAAGTTACTTTTTTGATGGAATTAAAGTGATTTGTAATCCCGGGCTAGGAAGGCAGCTCCATCTCATCAGCAACCTGCGACCACGAGTAAGCCTCTTCATTTCGACGTGGGACGCTGTAGACAGTGGGAGTGGGCATTTCGTGTTTTCTCAGCCAGCTAGAGAACCTCCTCCGTCAGCCAGGGTCTCTGGGGAAGTTTAGAACGCGTAACCAAAGCAGCCATTGCAGCTGCATGAGCCACAGGTCTAAACCTCAACCATTCCCCCTCGGCATCAGGATGAGGGGGGGGGGATGCAAACCCCACCTGCTGGCAATGATGAAATTATTTCTTGCAACTTTTATCAGCTAGCTGAGACCAGGCGACTGTGTCTTTGAATGGGGTCCGAGATGGACGGCCACCACCTCAGTGGAACAATGGTAGGCGCATCTTACAGATGACAAGCTAACAGTCAGATCCACTCCACTGTAGGTCCTGGTGTCTACGGCGATGCTGGAACAGAATGTTGGTGATTGCCAGGCCATGAGCTGCACAGAAGTCGAGCAGCCTCCGACCACCAACACCTCCACTACACCACCTCCAAACCACCACCACCCACCACCTCCACTACACCACCACCTCCACTACACCACCACCACCTGCACAAAACACCACTACCTCCAGCACGCCACCACCTCCACCACATCACCACCCCCACAAGACTACCACCTTTACCAACACCACACCGCCACACTCACGACACCGCCACCTCCACCAGACCCCACCTCCACCATGCCACCACCTCCATCAGACCTCCACTATACCACTACCTCCAACAATAACCGCCGTTCACAACTAAGCGGCAGTGACGCCAAGCGACCGGATTATTTTGGCTCCTGTAAACCCCCATGTGCAATACATGCTCGCTTCCGATGGGGATCTGGTTGTACCATAGACACCTGGGCACTGCCGCAAACAGAACGCGAACAAAACCATTCATAAACACGTGTGCAGGGTTCCGTGTACAGGGTCCAGTGTGTAGGTTCCAGTATGCAGGGTGCAGTGTACAGAGTGCAGTGTGCAGGGTCCATTGTGCAGTGTCCAGTGTAAATGGTCCAGTGTACAAGGTCAAGTTCCGAATGGCAAGGTCATGCATCAACATCACGGCACAATGAGCACACAGAACACGAGGCGAGATGAACAAAATATGTAAGTG
>CM025632.2:928299-940328 GCA_014621495.2 Entosphenus tridentatus | reverse complement strand
GGTGGCAACAGTCTCAGAGTGACTGACGGTGGCAACAGTCTCGGCTGCTCGTTCGTGCCGCGCTGCTACTTGGCAGGGACTCATAGCAACCCGCGGCACCACCATCACCACCACCACCATCAGCAGCAGCAACAGCAGCATCCTCCCCCGGGGCGCCCAGCCAGTTGCGCTCCCTGCTTCGTTCCCCATCACCACCACCACCATCACCACCGCCGCTTTATTTGCTCCCCCCCCCTCCGGCTCCACGGCGCTCGCAGCAACGCGGCCACCCCCCCTCCCGTCCTCCCCTTCGCCGTGCCCACCCTCGTTTTGCCGCTCGACCCGCGGCTCTTCTCTCGTCGCTCGGTATTTTTCCACTGCCCGACGTCACGGCGTAATCTGCGAGCGCGGGGATAAAAGCGGCGGCGGAGCAGCGCCTGCGCACTCGGCGCTGCGTCTGCTCGAGAGCCAGGAGAGAGGAGAGAGGAGCGAGCGAGCGAGCGGCGTTTTCATCGTTGCGCGCGTGTCCCTCCGCCGCCTCCTCCTCCTCCTCCTCGCGACTCACTGCGCGTCGTCGGCTCGAACGATCTCGTCCCTCCCGTCAACATGGCGTGCGGCGAGGGCAAGGCGTGCCCCGACGGTGGTGGCCTTGCCCCTCCGTCAAGCTGCCCCGCGTCGTGTTCCCCAGCTCCGACGTCCGCTCCGCACTGCCCTGGAGTCCCGTCCGCCGGACCCACCGCAGCAGCCGTCGTCCTGCTCCCCCGCGAGAAGTGGGGGAGCCGCGTGGAGTTTATGCTGTCCGTGGCCGGAGGTTTCATCGGCCTGGGGAACGTGTGGCGCTTTCCCTACCTGTGCTACAAGAACGGAGGCGGTGAGCGGCACCTTGCCATTCTCGCCCTCTCACGCAATCCGCTTTCTACTCTCGCCTTAATCCGCTCCAGTCTCGCCCCCCACCTCCTCTATCGCGCCACTCACTTCTGTCCACCTCTGCCCCCCCCCCAATGGAAGCCTCTCGGCAGCTATGCTCGCGAAATGCTCGACGTCGTTCCACCTGGCATTTAGCGGGGAGGCGGTCAGCGGGCACCCGATTTTATTGTTTTGCTTCAACAAGTGCCGCTTATTCGACCCCCCCAAATGAAAAAAAAGAGTTCAGAAAATGCGTAAGTCAGATTTCAACAAATAAAATAATTGCACCTCTTTTGAAACGTATCGAAATCAGAACACGCACGTGACCTTATAAACGAACGTGCTTTGACAATGCAGTTGACCATCGATCGGAAGGACACTTTTATTCGTGCGTGAAATCAACGGCGCCTCTTCCAATCCGTAAACCCAGGCGCAGTGTGGCGTGGCCGCGCTGCGATTAAGCAGCCTCGCTCCCGCACCTGCTCTCTCAATCGCATTACTCCCTCGCTCGCTCTGCCACCGGGTCACCGCGTACTCTACCCAGTGGGGAGGGGGGGTCTAGAGACTATTATCGCCGCCGTCGTCTCTCTCCGTGCGCGCCCGCCGAGGAGTCGTGGATATGCCAAAATAGTGGCTGTCACCGGCTGCGCGGCGACGATGCCAATAATTCACTTTCTAGGAAATCTCCCGAGCTCCGCTTACATCTCACGGTCCAAGGGGGACGCCTCGTTCGTCGTTCCTCGCCACGAGGGCGCGCGCTGCCGCGTGCGGCGATTGGCGGTGAACGAGACGCGCAGCTGCTGCTGCTGCTGCAGCTGCTGCTGCTGCTGTTGCTGCTGCTGTGTGGGTGGTGATCCATGACGGAGAGTAACACGGAGGCGCGACGTTGTGCCCTAGTTCAGAATCAGAATAGATACGTTTTTTAGAGTATATGTTTTACACTGGAGGAACCCGATGAGCTATAAAGCTCTTTTTCACAGATGTCGCGTCGGTTTCTGTGGATCACTCACCACTTGGGTGGGGGGGGGTTATTGATCTCGCGATTTAAGAATCGGCTATTTATCGCCATGGTGGCTCATTAAGAATGTAGTCGCATGCGATGATTCGTGTGTCTTGTCTCGTCTGCCCTGCTTCTTTCACCCCGACCTTGACTCTTCTCCACTGTCCCCTGCCTCTCACGCTCACGTAAAGTCCGCGAGTGTTCGCATGGAATGTATCGTATCGTCGCTGGGAGTAGCGGGGGGCAGTAGGAACAGCAGCCGCGGGGTCCTCGCCCGAGGCCGCGATCCGCGAGTCTCACTCCTGTTCCTGTCGACAAGTTCGCGTTGACGGGGAAGACGCGGGGCTCCCTCCGCCACACGCGTTCGGAATTCAATTCTCCCGCAATGGAAGCTCTGCCGGGCATCGCTCTGCTCGTTTCATTTTAATTCGCAGTTTTCGTCCGGCCACTTTTTATTCGCTCCGTATATATATAAGCACGCGCGTGTATTGTTAAAATTTCGCTTGCACGTAATTTACATGCATCGCAAAGAACAGACCATCACCGCATGTGTGCAATCAGTTGTAAACTAGGCATCGCTACGTGCTGGTTAAACATCGGTACAAAGGACTGTGACTGCCCTGGAAAGTCCAGTGCTTGCCACGAAGTGTAAAGGATATGCCAAGCTTAAAACCGCGAGGCGCTTGGCAGCATCCGTCTCTTAGCAACGGGCCCAGGAGGTCTTGTTGTCCGTTGCATATATCCTGCTGGACTGTAAACAACAACAACAACAATCAGAAACGAGTGCATAATGCGACACGTCCATTCATACTCTTAGTGAATACATCACTGAGTGAGCGTTGCGCGTGGGTGATTCATTTGGCAGCGTGGCCACTCTTAGGCTCCGTGTTCGTTCCCGAGTGACAAAAGCACTCGGAATTCCTGTCGGGAGGTGGCCACGTGTCCCCCCACCCCCCTCCTCCCAGCATCCTTTCGGTGCTTGGAATTTTAACAAACGCACGCGGTTGTGATGGCTGCGTTGCTAGTGGTGCATAGGTACGCGTGGTTTAATACAATCGGCCACGTTTCACGGTTATTACAACTTGCACGATATCATGGGACCTTTTTGCCAGTATCAAAGTATGAAAAATAAGAAGAGCTTTTACTCTTTCTGACAACTTGCGCGAGAATAATGACCTCCGGCACTGATTAAACAGATATAATAACCTTCGGTGGCATTATTTTTCGGGGAAATTAAACTTGTCCGTGAAGAGAAAATGCCTCTTTTGTTGTTGAAGGAGGTTGCCTCGTTTGTTGTGTTTAGTTTGTTGTGCTTCCCCCGCACCTCCAATTAGCACGGTTGGCTACGATGCAGAAGAAGTTCAACCTTTCATACGTACGTAGGCCAATCAGTTTCAAAGACTGCGTATATCTATCAGAGCATTTTGTTTGCATGTTTGACCACAAGCATGGGTGGTCAATGCAGACTTGATAATGCTATGAAACAGGTGTGTGTCCATTTGGTCTTTGAACATCTTCACACAACTCATGTGGTATTGCCAGAAAGGCTAAAACCAATTTTTTTTTTTTGTAATTTTAATATATCCATCTCTTATTCACTCAATCTCTCTGGCCTCTCTATGGGCTGTGGATAAGAGTCATTGCCACGGTGGATAGGAGATGTTAACTACCTCGTCCCCGACCCTGACGCCTGCTGCTGTATATTTGGAGTTTGCATGTCTCTCTCCCCGTGGTCGCGTGGATTTTTTCCCGCGTCATCCAGTTTTCCCCTCCACATTTAGAAACTTGCGTTTTAGGGTATGTGGCTGCTATAAATGTCCACATCATGATAATGCACTTCGTTGATCTGTCATTTTTGATAGCCAGGTCGCTTCTGAAAAGAGATATATTGCTCAGTTGGGCCTTAACTGCTAAAATAATAACATATTTTTCTTTTTAGTTTTAATTCAATATGAAGTGGAGCCATCCAGGACTTCAACTACAAAAAACATCTAACCGGACGCGCAGGATCTGGGGAAAATGCACTGCGATGAGAATGGCGTGCATCTACTCCAGAGGAGGCGCAATCGGAACCAACGTGGCCTCTTAAGGAAACGGCAAGGATAGTGATTAAATATCACAGCAGAGAGGCAACAACATCATGGGACAGCCGTAGAGATGGAACGCAACCGGAGCGCACGTGGGAATGAGACGGATTGCATCAACAGTGGAAATAGACACCCTGGCAACTGAGCATCGAGTTGTTTTTAATTCAAACCAATTTTTCAACAAAGGCCCCAAAAACGCCAAGGGTTCGACAACAAACAGCACTATTGCAGGTTGTAAAAGGCTAGAGATAACACGTGCCTTGAATTGAGCAAGGTTATTCTAAGCGCTTGTGAAAAACATACAATGGGGAGAGGGAGAAGATTGTTTTTATAAAGTGGAGGGAAGAAGCCGAGCGAGGAATAATTGCCGTGACTTGCAGGGCCAGGTGTGTGTGCAAAGCGTCCTCAAACAATCGTCCTCAGGGCGCTGGGAGACCGATTCGTCCACATGCAAAGAGGAATCGCCGAGTAACGTTCACCGCAACAGTCACCACGATAGAAGCGATAGAAGAGTGATAGGGAGACGACTGACCCACGACGAGACGGTGGACTCGGGCGGGTCATGAATCAGCCCGTCCGCTGCTCTCCGTTGATCGTGGGGTGGGGTGGGGGGTGGATGGGACGCGGGGTTGGGAATTTGCGTTGAGTAGCGGCGCCATGCGCTTAGCGCGGGCGAGTGCCAGCCCCCAGTTCCCCGCGCCGTCACCTCGCCGACTCGCCCCCTCGCCTCTCGCCGCGGCTCGACCGCTAATCTCCCGAGCACCCGGCCAGTGTTTACTGCCCCGGGCAGCACGCAGACGAAATGGGAACAGCAGCGATTAGCAATGTTCCCGCGGGGGGATGCCACGCGCATTTTCGAAGCTTTCCATAATCTTCGCATCTCTCCCCTGTGCGAAGACGCGTGGACTACGAAGGAGTTATTGACAAACATATGAGTCACGTCTGTGTATTATTTGAGCATCCGTTGTCCGAATTTGCGCGCGCCTCCTGCAGTCACAAGTGTCCCACACGCGCCGGTTCACCTCTTACAAGTCTCATCCCAGTCCCACCGACACATCCCCCCCTGTGGTGGTCGAGTGCCAGTCTCTCCTCGCAACGGTGGTCCGAGCCTTGCACGCCCAGGGACAGATTTGGCCAACGCGCAAAGAACTGCAGACTCCAGACAACGAGACCTATATTACATAACGGTGCAACATGTGATCCATATGTTTATCTGGCCAGGTTGGTTATCGGTGGAGTTGGCGGCTCGCGATTGGATAGTCGCGTGTTCAAATTCCTGGTTGGGTGGGGGGGTCACTTAGCCCACCATGACTCTGAGGTCGATAAAATAAAATAAACACTTCTAGGGAATTGAACGTTGGTTGCCCTCGCCATAGAAAAGTGGAATTTCCACCCGTGGCTTATGGATATAAACCGGAGATGTTAATTTGAGCAGGAAATCGCCTTGTGATTTATGGAAAATGTATGCATTTAAATAAGATAGCAACATGATTAGTCATACAACATGACGAAAACAGTACACGTGTGTTTTTCTAATGGGTCTGTTCGTATTTAAGTGTCCATTCAACTTGAGAATGGTAACCCATTTGATAAGGCCAATGCATTCAAATACCTTGGCATTTTCATTGACGAAAAGCGACATTTTTAGCCTGATTGAACACATTAATGTTAAGTTGAGGCCAGCATCTTGGCTTTTGGTACAGAGAACGACGAGTTGGCCACGGCTCGTGCAGGGAGGAGGAATCGTCTACTCAAGGCAGTGACACCACCAGTCCTTGACGATTGCGATATATTATATCAATGCGCCTCAGTCAGGGCCTTGGAGAGTTTAAATGTTGTTACTTTTTGTTCTTTCCTCCGTTTTTATCTCCGATGCCAGCCACTTCACTCGAAGAAGCATCCGAATAAACGAGCTCAATGACATTTACTAGACACAGATCGAAGGAAAAGGAACTCTCTTCTGTTTATACACAAGATTTTATTAAATGTAAAAAAAATTGTTGTTTATTCCGAAGGGACAATTCACCTTCAGTATTCTCGCCCACATCGATGGCGTACAGACCACTTGGGCTGCTGTTAAATTAGAAACATCATTCAGCTGGTTCTCACCGTGTTTTAAATAAAATTGTAAAATAAGATCAGCCGTATTGGGCATTGCAACATCAGCGCCCCGCCTATTCTGAGGACCATTGATGAGGTTTTCAGTGAAATAATGTTTTTTTTAAATTATGTAATGGTATGTATGTTTATATTATGTATGTTGTTTGTCTATTAACTGTGATTATTACATGTGTTATTGTTAGTGTTTAATGCCATGTTAGAAACACTGAGTTTGTGCGGCTCTAAAATTACCTGGGTAAAAAGTGGTGGGCTAAATGTTTGCCCACTCCTGGCCAGATGGCTCAACAACTTAATGTATGTGTAGTGGATTCGTACCCACCACAGAAGCTTATCATGGGATACCTTTTTTGGCAGTTTCAAAGTATGAAAAATAAGAATAGGTTTAACCTTTCTGGCAATACAACAGGTGCTCACATTTTCAAACACAAAATGAATACCGACAAACAGACATGCTCTTATTATATATGGAATTGTCTTTGAAACTGATCGGCCTACAACAGAGACAGCCTTCTTTATGACCTATTCTCATAAGTGTCAGATCAGAAAACGCCAAAAGACGAATAGTTCCTATTCCTATTAATTAATGATGTATATTGAACTGATTTCGCACCGTACGTAACCAACCGTGGCTAATGGTAGATGCATGAATAAAATACAATACAAATATCCATCAAAATAGATAGACGAGATTATTCATAACCCTGACTCTAACTTAGAGGAAATACTGTGCATACATTTATGATAAATACGAAAGACATCATAGTCCGGTCAATGTATTCAGATAAAATCGAAACGATAGAGGAGAGATGAATAGAATAACAATTTCATCCTACAAGCTATGAGGAGAGATAAAATCTGGATAAAATCAACAAAATAGATACACCATTGACAGAACAGAAAGGCACGCTGAGTGGATACGGGGATGGAGCGAGGGGATGGGCGGTGAGGGCGGCACGCGCCGAGCCCCCTCGCTGGCCCCCCGTGCTCAAGGTCCCCCACCCCCACACCCTCCTCACCCCCCCGTGCGTCTCCCCCACTCGGCACCACCCCTACGCGTTGCCTATATCCTTCCACATTTGTTGAGAGTCATTTCGTTAGCGTAAATAATTTAGTCTGATCGCTGGCAAAAAAGGGCCTTTCTCAACACAATAGCTGTAATCATGCCGGGAGCCGAATCAAATTAACTTGTGAACCACGTGTGTGACAGCACTGCTCGGACACATCCCTGACACATCACTGACACACATCACTGACGCATCTCTCTGGCATATCCTCGTCCCTCCGACACATTTCTCCAGCGTGCTCTTTACCCTCCCACGCGTCTTAAGGGACACGGGCGATTGCCCCCGCCCCCCTGTGCTTTGAGCAAATCGACCAGAGCAATGAGCTTTTATTCGATGAGATGACTGACCGCAGGCTACGCGTCCCGTCCATTGCTCTCCGGGGGCCCCTCGCAGCCGTTTCGCCACCTCGTCGCTGGCGAACGTCCGTCTAATATCCAGCCGCGTTGCCTGGACACCGCCTGTTTTCACCGCCAACTCTGTTGAAATAGGGACGATGGTGAGCGAGCGTACACGTTGTGCGGCCGCAGAACAATGTTTCTCGTCGGCTTGGGCATTTGCAGCGTTGTGCCCAGTAAAATGTGGAACGGTGAGCCAAAGTTGTGGTCAAACGCTTCCAACCGCATGCAAACGTCGAGGACAACGTTGCATGTGTACTGGGTGTGGTGTGTTAGTGGTCAAATTCAGTTTGTTCATTCAGTTTAACCAGGTGAGAACGCAAGAGGCCAGGGTAATTACGTTGGCCGTCAAGTGGATCGGCTGTGCTTGTTGTGATCGCGAAGTTTCCTGCGTGGATGCGATCATGCGGAATTATTCCCGGCGTCGTCCCGAGTAATGTCCGGTCCACACATAGGCGACTCGAATGAGTCATGTTCTGACACACAAACACACCGCGTTTCTGATTTTTCTAATTGTATCATGCTTCACGGTACTCCCCACTTGTGAGTTACACAACAGAGTTCATTGCAGAGTAATTGAATCAAAAATAATAATTTATTTTGCCTGTCAGCTGTAACTCAGGTGAAATACATTTATAGACGAGTGGGTCCCAATGCTTTTGGAACGGTGAATCAATTGTCAATCCTCAATATATTTTTTCTCCACCAACATTTTTTAAAATGAATTAAAAGTAATCTAATTTGTGTTCTTTTTAACGAGAATAAAAAAAAGCCATGCCAAACGATTAACTTTGATTTATTTATTTAAATGTATGAGATAGCTGGTGGTCCTTCAAGCGACTATTGCTTCTAAATAAATCAAAGTACTCGCCATAGTTTCGCGGGCGATCCGTGGTCCGCCGACCCCACGGCTCGCGAACCACAGAGCTCGAGGTGAACGCGAGTTCGCTCCGCCAGTGTCGCAGCCTCTGGGAGAGTGGGGACCTGACCACACATTCTGGCACCAGGGGCAACTTCTCATTTGGTGTCCTCCTTTTTAGGACCCCCCCCCCTTCCCCAGTGGAAATTTCCAGGACCAGAGTGAGCCGCTTGCAGTTAAGCCTGCAGTGACACGGAGCGGCGGCGCGGGGGGCAATGCGCATATATGCAGTGGATTTAATACCTGCTGCTGTCAGCCACATCGCTGCTAATCCACCAAATGCGCTATTCTAGGGATCGGCAACCGGGGACTTGAGAGCTGCGTGCGGTGGCTTCCAACTCCGTCTTGAGGTTCTTCGGCTGCCTCCTATGCGGGGCAGCCGATTTTTTTAATAGAAAAAAACCCCCTTAAATTTTGTAACTTAACTTAACGTAAATATATCGAGCAATTATATTTAATTGATACGGCAGGGAATGAGTCACCATGGGATGTCTTGGTGAAGACAAAATGTACAACAGTCAAGGTGTA
The DNA here is from genome assembly GCA_014621495.2 of Entosphenus tridentatus. Lineage (NCBI taxonomy): Eukaryota > Metazoa > Chordata > Hyperoartia > Petromyzontiformes > Petromyzontidae > Entosphenus > Entosphenus tridentatus. The sequence goes on along the minus strand of CM025632.2, from coordinate 931,329 downwards.
GTATTCAAGAATAACTCTGGGGAAAAACTAAATAAACGCAATTTATTCCATCGCCTATTTTGTTTATTTAAGTCCGAATGTGTCGTTGTTGTTGTTGTCATCTGCTGCATACCCGCTGTTGTGTGTTTGTGTACTCTGCGTGTGATGCGGCTCTCGAACAATTTTAATCAAGGCAAAAGCCCCAACGATTTTTTTTAAATTGTATTCATTGAAAGATTGCCGACCATCTGCGCTATTCTATAAGCCCAGCAACGACCCAGTGGGCAAAGCAAGGCTAAAGTGTGGCACATGGGCGCGCTGTAATTCACGTGGGGAGTGGGTGGGGGGGGGGAGATTTCCCCTGCCCCTGGCTCGTGCCCTGAAACATTGCAGGAGGGAGCGGCTGCAAGGTTCATCGCGAGACGTCACACGGCGGCGGCGGCGGCGGCGCTCGAGTCGGCGGCGTCCTGAGCGGAGTGCTGGCCGACACTGTCCCCCTCCTCTGTACGCGACATCCCCCCTCTCAGATTGGTGCCGCTGGCTCTGGCCGCGAAATGAGCCACGCGTGTGTTGTGAACGCGCTGCCAGGAGCATTCCTGATCCCCTACTTCATGTTCCTGTTCGGAGGGGGCCTGCCCATCTTCTTCATGGAGGTGGCTCTCGGGCAGTTCACGTCGGAGGGTGGCATCACCAGCTGGCAGAAACTGTGCCCGCTCTTCACCGGTATGCGCATCTCTGTGGCCAGGGGGAGGGGGGGGGGCATTTGTTGTAGTGCGTAACTGTGTTTTGTCGCATTGAAATTGTTCCATTCAGAGTGGCGCCTGTATGCACCAGGAATTCCATGCGCCGCTGGGCCAATGCTCAGAAGCGCTAGACGGTTGTTAACTGAATGATTGCTCTTAGGTTGTGTATTCTTTCACAGACTGAACATGTTAATTGAATCTTGATTTCAAGCTTTCGTGACTGCAGTAATCCATACTCTGTGGTTCTTTCGGTAAAGTCACGTAGTTCGAAATAAAAAAAACGTCGTGATTTGTTTTATTTCATTTTATTTCTAACTACGTGACTTTACCAAAAGAACCAACGAGTATGTGAATAACAAGTAACCAAAAATACTTTCATGCTAATGTTGGAGGTCTACTTCTTATTTCGCATGGTCACAGTGACATTTGTAACGTTGTTTGTGTGGGTGTCAAGTTGATCAGGTCATTCGATAGCCCCTGTGGAAATCTGCCGTTCAGTTTGTTGCCCTGCTTCTCTGTGTTTAGTGTGCGGTCTTTCCCCGCTCCTCCCGATTAGCATGCTTGGCTATGTAGTGTGCGAAAGACGTTCAACATACATACACATACATTGTCGGTGATATTGCACGCAGTCACATTGGGGACTTCTTCATTATCACTTGATGAAGGAGGTGATCGCATCCGCCATGCCCTGTTCTGGAAGGTGTTAGGGCTGACCACTGTGTGTCCTGGGTTAGGGATCAAACCCTGGGGAGTTTTCGCGTGGGGTCGATCGCAAGCTCCTGGTCTGTGATACGGTGGCGGGGTGGCGGGGGGGTTGAGAGCTTCCAAAAGAATCGGTAGCTCCGGGTACGTTCCGGCAGGTCTCGGCTAGACAATCACCTTCAATGCTGGTGCTGACGAACGAGATTAATCCCCTTGACACCAGAAGAACACTTGCAGTGCAGCACGTGTAGACACGCCTGGTGTAGCTTTCTCCTCCACAATAGCATGCTGGCTCACGTGGCATCCAACTATATATATAGCATCACATTTAATAGCGCACGCATACTTAACTCAACTAACCGCGCCTTGATTTTACTCCAACAGTAACTCTGGTCTTCGGTCCAAAAATTCATAACAAACGTGAACTCTCCCCTCGAGTAAACACGCGAACAGGTGCACCCTCGCTCGGGGCCGCAGAGCTGCTTCAGCGTGAGCGGCGCAGTGGAGGCTACGCACGAGGCCGGCTGTAATTCAGCACCGCTTGGAGGTCGGCGAGTGGGTTGGTGGCTCAGACAAAACAACTAAAACACGTTGTGAAGCTCCAGTCCCGTGGGCATCGATGAGGCGCCATAGCCCGGGGCTTTCCAGCAGAACGGAGTGCGGCAAAAATGTGGACTGAATTCCGTCCGTCCCATCTGTTAGGGATCGAGCGTTGCCCCCTCGCACGCGTGGATTTTATCCCGATGCTCTTGATTCATCCCACGTGTAGAGACGCTCACTAATTGGCTGAAAACTAATCAGTATGTAGAGAACTGCAGAGCAATTGTCGGTGTCGGCTCACCGCCTGGCAGCCTTCCAGCTCGGTCTCTGGTTCCTACTCTGCGACTGTGAGAGGTGACGTTTTTCACGAACTGCGACGCTCTCATGAACGTCATCGTTAGATTGTAGTTTTGTTCAGCGGAACGATCTCCGAGGTTTACCGAAACGTGTCGCCAGGCATCTTTCAGCAAATAACTCACTGGGCAGAACATCTGCAGCTGTTACAGCTAGAGAATGGCCCATGCAAACTGGCAGCGGTGTAAACAGAATAATTCACGTATATATATGTGTGTGTGTGTTCGCAAATTATCCAAGGCGCTTTACACAGAATGTAACATTAGTACTACGTATGGATGTAGCGGTGGAGATGAGGTGAATTAAATGGATGAGAGGAAGCGATCGAGGGAAATCTGTAATGATCCTTGAAATCGGTGAAAGCGAAATTGATGACAATAAATAATGATGATGAATGGATCGAATTCATGGGGTTAATGAGTGATAGCCATACAAGGAGAATACGAAGAGGGAAAAGTAACGGTGGCGGTTATGAGGGGAGATGAAGGGCGGGTGTGGGGGGTGAGCTTGGCAACAATGAGTGAGTTTTGAGTGTGGAGGGTAAATTAGTGAGCGTCTGTGTACGCGTCATTTACGCGTTTGCTATATCCGCCCGTGTGTGAGTGAATGGGTAGGTATGAGTGAGTGTATGTATGTGGGTGAGTGTGAATGGGTGAGTGAGTGTGTGTATGAGTGTGTGGGTGAGTGTGAATGGGTGGGTGAGTGTATGTAT
>CM025632.2:913548-927638 GCA_014621495.2 Entosphenus tridentatus | reverse complement strand
GACTCCCCCATGCCCCCTCCAATGCTCCCCCATACCTCCCCCCCCCTCCCATGATTGAGGTAATAACAATGGGAACGGGTATTCATTCTCCAGGGTGTGCCGGGGTAATCAGCTCGACTGTTGCTGCTGTAAAGAGGGGCTGCACAAGCCAGAGAGAAAGACAGGAATGGGTGGCTGCGTGTTGCTGCCACTGATGATGATGCTGCTGCTGCTGCTGTTGATTGCATGGATACTGCGGCTGATGTTATTGATGGTGCCAGGTGCGGGGACGATGACGATGTTGTTGCGAAACGTGCGCAATTGACGATCTGCTTTTGGAAACCGTTTGTTCATGAAAACGGTGGCTGTGGTCTGGTGTTTGGGGACCGCAGTCAAAACGGTCGCAGTGGATTCCTGCTCCACATTGAGGCAGCCCTCCTCGCCTCTTCGCAAACCCGAGTCAGTGGTGTGAATTCCACATTCCTATGGGGGGGGAGGGAAGGTCCCAGAGTCACTTTTAATCCTAGATTTGAAGCTTTCGTCACTGCAAGGATTCATATTCTTAGGTTTTTTCGGTAAAGTCACGTAGGTAAAAATTTAAAATTTATAAAAGTAAAATAAAAAATAAAATTAAAATCACGAAGTTTCGGAGGCAACACAAGCTTCCGTCTTCAGGTGGAACCGTCACAGCACGATTGCTGTATCAAGTAAGAGAAATTCCAAGAAAACCGTCCTTGTATATATACTGGTTGAGGGTGGGAGGAGCCAAGGCAAGCCCCTGGATATTAATATTATTGTGAAGTTGGTGCGGCTAAAGCTTTTAATCTACAACATGTGAAGCACATATTCGTGGTTCTTTCGGTAAAGTCACGTAGATAAAAAATTAATTACATAAAAAATTTTAAGCAATAAATAAAAATAATAATCTTGACTTAAAGCTTTCGTGACTGCAGGAATTCATATTCTTTGGGTCTTTCGACAAAGCCACGTAGATAAGAAAAAATACAAATATCACGATGTTTCGATCGAAAGACAAGCAATCGTCATCAGGTGAAAAACTATAGCGGGAGAGCTGCTGAGGCAGGATGCTATAAAGGTTTGAGATGGGTGTAGCCCAATGGTCATAAGCAAAGTGGGCGGGGCTAGAGATTACATTTGCATGTAAATGTAAGATCGGAGAGCTGGGCTACCTCCACGACGACGAAGCTGCGGAGGTGGCCATTGTGAGACATCAGCATGTCAATGTAAGAGAATCGAGAGCCACCGCCACATCGAGCAACGGTGGCTGTGTTAGTGAGACATTTAAAATGTATTGTACTATTTTTATTTTTTATTGTGTTTTTTGTTTTTATTATTTTCTATTTATTCTTTTTATTTGTTTATTATTATTTTTTATAATTTATATTTTTTGTTTTCTATTTACGTGACTTCACCGAAAGAACCAAGAATATGAATTCCTGCAGTCATGAAAGTTTTAAGTCAAAATGTGAGGCACACGCAATCTCGCGAGATCTGTGGGCCTCGAGCGCTAATCCTCGTGCCCAGTCGGCTCCCAATGGTGTACCGACCAACGGGACACACACACTCAGACACAAGCGGCTCCTTTGTTTGTAATTGAAAGCGCTCAGACTCTCTGTTCATAAAAGCTGAGCCCATGGACAACGATTGGACTGCACGGTTTGACCTCGGCTTCGAGATAATCATTTCCAGTTCAGAAATCTGCATTTGCTGCCGGTTAATCAGTGAGAGTCAATTGCAAAAAGTACAACCGTAACTCAATAACTACAGTAGTGTGTGTAGTTACGCATTGGTTTAAACCAGGGGTCGGCAAACTGCGGCTCCGTGGCTTCCCCCCTTTGCGAGCAAACACAACTTAACGCAAAGACAATCAACAATGTATTACAAATGACAAGGAATGGGTCACTGTTCAATGCTCTTGGTGATGATAAAATGTACGACAGTCAAACTGTCGTGTTAAAGAATAACCAAGGATAACAAAAACGAAATAGGCGCAGTTTATTCCATCACCTGCAGTATTTTGTTGATTTAAGTCAGACTTTGTCATCTGCTGTATACCCGCTGCTCTGTGTTGTGCACAAGTGGCTCTGCGCGTGATGCGGCTCTCGGAATATTTTGGTCAAAAACAAAAGCCTCCCCAAAATGTCTCTTCTTTGAAAGGTTTCTGACCCCTGGTCTCAACGTAAATGTAGAAGCGCCACTACGAACCGGTTTTCCTATGCGGAACCATCGTGGCAAGAGGACCCTCTCTGTAAAGTGTCCGTTTCTAAAAAGGTGCTGGTGTGGGGTAACCATCCTATAACGTCCCATTTCCAGCGCTGTATTATATCGTGTATGGTACAAGATGTGCTGCAGTTGACCAATTCCTTTCCAGTTGAGATTTTGTTCACGAGATGGAATGAAGTAATTCAGAAGTGGGATTTAAAATGAAGCCTCAGAAAGAAAAAAAACCTCCGATGTTAGCCGGAATACGAGAAGCCAGAGTCGCAGCAGTGGCTGTGTTAACGACTGACTTGGAAAACATCTCAACAAATGTTGTTTTGGCTGCGACACGAACTGCGCGCCACCACGAAGTGACTCGCGGACTTTTGTGGTTTGCTGTGGTGGGACAGACGAAAGGTGCTGGGGCTGTCGAGTGGCATCCAAGAGCCGGGCGCGCTCAAGTGGGACCTCACGCTCTGTCTCTTTGCCGTCTGGGTCATTTGCTTCTTCTGTATCTGGAAGGGAGTCAAGTCCACAGGCAAGGTGTGTGTGTGTGTGTGCGCGCGCGCATGCGGTACTCAGAGAGGCGGTGCAGTGGTGAGCGCGCTGCACTGACGAACCCCAACCACCCGAGTTCGATTCCCGCTCACGGCCAACATCAGTGACAATTATCTGAACCGTTAGGTCTGAGTGGGTGAGTGTGAGTGTATGGGTGAGTGTGAATGTATGATTGAGTCGGTGTGTGGGTAAGTGTGAGTTGGGTGCGATGTGTGAGCATCGCCACTAGGGAGACAAAGGCGGCCGGGCGTGGTGTTGGCCACCCACCTCATCGTGTCCCGTGCCCCCCTTCATAAGTGCTCGCTAACAGCACTTGTCCCAATAGTCGGTTAAGGCTATATGGGGGATCTTTGCCTTTGTTGGGTGGGTGAGTGTGAGTGTATGAGTGGGTGAGTGAGTGTGTGTGTGTATGAGTGTGTGGGTTTGTGAGTATTAGTGTGTGGGTGGGTGAGTGTATGAATGGGTGAGTGTGAGTGGGTGGGGTGGTGAGTGCATGAGTGGGTGAGTGTGAGCGTATAAGTGGGTGGGTGAGTATATGAGTGGGTGAGTGAGTGTGAGTATATGAGTGGGTGAGTGAGTGTGAGTGTATTAGTGGGTGGGTGTGAGTAGTCAGGCAAAAACAACCTCCTACCTACTCGTTGGTGCTGGACGGCATCGCTGTGGTGAGCAGTGCTGTGGGGGGAGGGCCAATTTAGATTGGCCATTCCCCTCACAGCATTTATAACCACCACAGCGGCCAAATGGGGGCTCTGGATGGGTGCAAAGGGCTGGTAACCCATCCACCTTCAATGAATTACCACTAAACCACGATTTAAAACTTTAATTAAGCTTATGCCGGAGGCCCCGGGGGGTCAGGCGTCTATGACGTCTCTTGGCCAAACCCCATTTGTCGGAGCCAGGAGACTGAATCCTTACCCTCGGGGCTCCTCCAGATACAACAAAAAGCCACTTCGGATGGCCACGTGGAATGTTCGAATGCTTATTGCGGAGGAGAAGCTGCCACTCCTCTGCCGAGAGCTGGATCGGTACCGCCCGGATCTCTGTGGTATTCAGGAGGTCCGGTGGACCGGCTCTGGCTCCTCCCACCATGAGGGGTGGACAATCCTCTACTCGGGGCAGGAGACTGTCAAACAATAGGGAGTGGCTCTTCTTCTGAACAAAATAATGAAGGGGGTGTGGGAGTGTGGCGTTGAGGTGTGGGAAGCTGTAATCCCCAGGCTACTTTGGGTTCGCATTTCCATCAACCATAGGCGAAGAGTGGTGGTCGTGGTTACTTATGCCCCCACCGAAGACGAACATCCGTGGAGGGATGCAGGCAAGGCTGATGAGTCAGATGCCTTCTATGACCTCCTGTCACAGGTGCTGGCTAAAGTGGCCCCTCGGGATAAAGTCATCTTGTTGGGTGACTTAAATGCACGAGTTGGTCATGATGCTAGTACATGGTTTGGAGTGATTGGAAGACACGGACCAGATCAGCTCAATAACAATGGTAGGAGGCTGCTATATTTTTTGTGCAGCCCATGGGCTTGTAATTACTAATACGCTGTTCTGGCATCGGCGCATCCACACAACATCATGGATGCATGCTGGGTATAATCAAGAACATCTGCTGGACTACATAGTGATGGAACAGCGAATGTGGGCCCATGTCCTTGAAACATGGACCTACCGTGGAGCTGATATGCCCACTGACCATCGACTTGTCATCTCTAAGATGCGCCTGCCATTCTTCCACTCCGGTGGTGGGTGTACACCTAGGACCCCATTCAAATCCATAGTGGCATGGTCTCGGCTAGCTGATTAAAGTTGCAAGCGAGAATTTCACCATCACTTGCAGCTGGGGTTGGCATCGTCCCCCACTCCTCCTGATGTCGAGGGGAAATGGGCGAGGCTTAGGACTATTGCTCATGCAGCTGCAATTGCTGCACTGGGTACACGATCCAAAACTCCTCAGAGACCCTGGTTGACAGAGGAGGTGTTCAGGCTGGCAGGAAAAAAGCGACAGGCCCACTCTCATCGTCTACAGCATCCCACGTCAGAGAATGAGGAGGCTTACCGCAGCTTTCGCTCGGAGGTTCGGAGAGCTGTGAGGCGCTGCAAGGATGGTTGGTGGTCACGGGTTACTGAGGAGATGGAGTCTGCCTCAATGGCCCGCGATCACAAATCGCTCTTTAATTCCATCCAAAAGATAACCTGCATCGCCACACCTATTACCATCATTAGGGGAAAGAACGGTGATCCAATCTCCGACCCCCAGGAACAGGTTTGCAGATTTGCTGAGCATTTCTGTGAAGTCCTGGGGGAGGGTAAACCCCTCAGCCTGGAAAACATCGTGGGAACAAAGTGGGGATGACCCTGCTGAGGCTGCGGTGCCTCAAATATTGGAAGGAGTCACCCCCTGTGAATGGCTGGGTGAGGTGCCATCTGTTGAAGAAGTACTGAAGGTGATCCAGAGTCTGAGACCAGTCAAGGCACCGGGCAGAGATGATCTCCCAAGCGAAATCATAACAACAGTCTGGACCACTGTACAGGTTCTGCACGATTGGAAGGATGCCCTTGTGGTCCCCCTCTTTAAGAAGGTGGACCGCACAGACTGTAACAACTACAGGGGCATCTCACTCCTCAGTGTGCCGGAAAAGGTCCTGGCAAGGATTATTCAACATCGCCTTGCCAGGCACGCTGAGGAGAAGCTTGCGGAGCCCCAATGCGGTTTAAGGAAAGGGCGGTCCTGCATAGATGTCCTATTTTCTGTCCGTCTGCTACAGCAGAGGTGTAGGGATTTCCAACAAGACCTACATTTCTGCTTTATTGACCTGGTCAAGGCCTATGATACCATCAGTAGGCCTGCGCTCTGGGTTGTTCTCATGCTTTCGGATTCCCTGACCCGCTGCTCACGATGATTAAGGACCTTCATGATGGTGAGCGGGCCCAGGTAAAACTACGTTGCCGGGAGTCTGAGCCATTCCCTGTTAAATTTTGGGGTGCGACAAAGATGTCCTCTAGCTCCGACATTATTTCACATCTATTTCGACCACGTAGTTCGTGAAGCCTTCAATAGCTGCACCGGAGGAATTTTCCATCTGGTACAGATGCAATGGGAGGCTGATCGATGTCCAGGTGCAGTCAAGGGATGGCTCCCTATTGCTCAACCATGTTATGTATGCCGATGATCTGGTAATTGCTGCTCAGTCAGAGGAGGAGTTGGAAGCGCTGCTGCTGAATCTGAAGCTTTCCACTAAGAGGTGGGGACTTACCATCAGCCCCACCAAAACTAAGCACCTGCCTCGGTATTTTGTGCCATCAGACACTCCACCCCCACAACTCCCATTTGGTGATAGGGCAGTTGTGGAGAGAGTGGAGAGCTTTCCATACCTAGGCAGTGTGCTCATGACTGGCTTCGGTTTGACAGCAGAGGTCTCACTCCGAATCAATCGAGCGGCATTATCTTTTCATCGGTTGTGTAACGCTGTGTGGAAGCTACCTGGTCTGTCACTCTGCACGAAGCTTCAAGTCTTCTCGGCCACAGTCATTCCCTCCCTTCTCTATGCTTACGAAACGTGGACCCCCTAATGTAACATCTTCGCCGGTTAGAAACATTTAGGCTGGCCTGCCTACGGTCCATCTTGGGTTTAACCAGTCTAGATTGTGTGAGGAGCTCACATATCCTTAAAATATCTGGACAAAGTGCCATCGGTGAGCTCCTCCAGCAGGCAAGGCTGCATTGGCTGGGTCATGTAGCCCTTATGCCCAGCCACTGCGTGCCTAAACAGCTTTTGTTCGGCCAGATCGAGGGGCTAAGCGGGCACACAGTACGGGCTAGAGAAGAGATGGAGTGATGTGGTACAGGAAGATGTGGACCTGAGTGGACTTGCTGATAACTGGTACCAGCGGTGTCAAGATTGGCCTCTATGGAGGAGGCTCGTGAAGGACGCTACGGGGCAGCTGGAGGCAGTTGCCCTCCAATGACAACGGAGGGTGGAGGAGAGACGCTCACAATAACGAGCAGAGCGCCGGGTGGCTAAAGCACAGCAAGTTGGCACAGTAGGGGGCACAGGTGGTGCATCAGCCAGTCATCTCAGTCAGTCGACCCGTGCCACTTGGGTCTGCCCCGTGACCTCCTGTCAGCGGGCGTTCGACACTTCACGTGGCCTCAAGGTGCACATAGCCTGCCACAAGCGTTGTGGTTATGTCACTGCCACTTAGTGGCGAATGGCGGTTGTTGCTGTTGTTGGGTGTGAGTATATCTGTGGGTGGGTGAGTGTATGAATGGGTGAGTGGGTGTGAGTATATGAGTGGGTGGGTCAATGTGTGACTGTATACATGGGTGAGTGTGAGCTGGTGAGTGTGAGTGAGTGAGTGTATGAGTGGGTGGGTGAGTGTTTGAGTGAGTGGATGGCTGTGGTGTGTTGTGACCTGCATTGTGGTTGTAGAACACAGTGTGGATGAGACGTAACAGTCTGGTCGTTGATATGTGAACCGGCCAACTTGGCCTCGAATGGGTTCATGGCGCAGTGTGTAAACACAACTGCCCTTGGGAGACAAAGGCGGCCGGGTTTGGTTTCCACCCACATCATCCCCGCATGTTGTGACATGGCCTTAATAGGTGCTCAATAACAGCATGTGTAAGTGCTTGCATCATGATCATCGCTGTGGTCATTTTAATTATCGGAACAGCGTGTGCAGATTGTGCAAGGGGGTATGTGTGTGTATGTGCCTATGCCAATGGTTCATGCGGTCTCAGTGGTGAACACTGTTTGTGGGAACCACACAAGTTTTACGTAAGTCAGGTGCCACGGCCAAAGAGACATTTACTTCTGGCACACAACAAATACATTTGAAGCTCAATCCAAGCGGCAAGGGTTTAAGTTGTCGTGAATAGATTGGGTAACCTTAGTCGCAATGCCTTGCCAACTTCGAGCGGCATGAATCTCTCCGTATCGACAGGGAGGGAAGGTAGCCAGCCCCAATATTTCATGATAGAAGTTTTTTGGGTTAGATCGCGTAAATATATAAATGTGTCCTTAAAACCCGCCACCACCCGACACAGCCAACTAGTAAGCGTTGTCACGTCAACAGAACGTGCCAATTCGTCACTAGTACAGCACTAACCGGTATGTTGGAGAGCCAAGCCACAACATTTACAATCCGAGTACGACATTTCGCCAGTAATTACTACTAGCTTCATCAGGCGACAGCCAGATTTGTGGAGAAGTCCTCCACTTGTTTTGTTCCTTGTTTAGAGGCGTAGATGTGTTGACCACCCTTCTACACTCTTGTGCCAATTGGCGGGGGGGGGGGGTGGTGTTACTTGGTGCAAGAGCTTAGATGTGTGGTCACCACATCTACGCCTCTATGTAAGGAACGAAACAGGTGAACTTCTCCACAAATCTGGCTGTCGCCTGATGAAGCTGGTTGTAATTACTGGCGAAACGTCGTGCTCAGATTGTAAATGTTGTGGCTTTGCTCTCCCAACACACCGGCGTGCTGTACTAGGGACGAATTGGCATGTTCTGTTTACGTGACAACCCTTACTAGTTGGCTGTGTCGGGTGGTTGTGGTTTTAACGACATATGCGATCTAACCCAAAAAACCCGCTATTCTGGATGATATTGGTCGCAAAAGCCTACGTGTTCAAGCCCCAGTATTGCCTTCGCGATGGCAGAGAGCAGCATATTTCGCCAATAATGTGCCCACTGCATGCGAGCACACAGCCGCGATGCGAGGCGTCCGCGTGGCGCGGTGAGACTTGGCGTGGCGCGGGGTGGTGGGGCATTGGCGTGGCGCGGTGAGACTTGGCGTGGCGCGGTGAGACTTGGCGTGGCGCGGTGAGACTTGGCGTGGCGCGGTGGGGCATTGGCGTGGCGCAGTGAGACTTGGCGTGGCACGGTGAGACTTGGCGTGGCGTGGGGTGGTGAGGCCTGGCATGTGCCGGTGGGGGTGCTGCCAGGTGGTGTACTTCACGGCCACCTTCCCCTTCGCCATGCTGATCGTGCTGCTGGTGCGTGGGGTCACTCTGCCCGGCGCTGCTGACGGCATCGCCTTTTACCTCTACCCGGACCTCACGCGGCTCACCGACCCACAGGTGCCCGCTCTGGCCTCTTCATCTAACGCCTTACACTCGTTGAGCCCGAGGCCCGACAACGCCCGGCGGCCATCAACAAACAGCACTCAACGTCGCATTGAGAGCAGTGCCGTGGGGAAGCAGCGCCAAAGAGAAGCGTCCCGTGGCCTGCAGTCTGCCGACAGAACGCCGCGTGGTCTCTCTCGGCGCTTGGCACCGCTGCGATGAGAACGCGGGTCCGTGACGCCTTCATCTGCATGCATTCGGCCGCTCCCGTGGCTTCTCGTGCGGTATCACAGGCAGAGAGAGCGCGAGCACTTTCCTGCCCACAGGGGCATTGAGGGAGGTGCTCATCAGCTAATGCACCGCCCCGGAGCCAGTGGTGGGAAATTACATGTTAACATGCCGGGGCCGAGCCTGTGGCACGCTACTCATTACTACGACCCCAGAGGAATGATGGCGCTGTGCCTACCCTCAACCAGGATTTGAACTCGCATAATTCGAGTCCACCTGGCAGGACCGCTCCTTAGCCATGTGCTCGTCTGCTAATCTACACGAGGCAGAGCTGAGATTCAGTTGAACGCAGCACTCGCCACGCCCTCATGCTCACACACACACGCACCTGTGTGCCTCCCTGAACCCTGAACTTCGTGCCCAGGTGTGGATCGACGCAGGGACACAGATCTTCTTTTCCTACGCCATCTGCATAGGCGCCATGACGTCCCTGGGCAGCTACAACCACTACAAGTACAACTGCTACAGGTAAGCGGCATATGGAAGGTTCCCTCCTCCCTCGATGCAAGCCTCGTGGGAGAATACCGGTGCTGAATGGGCCACGTGTGTGGCGCTTTGGTTGTTCTTTCGAACGTCTTCTCTCTCTCTCACGCACACACATACGGCCAGCTCTGTCGTGCACTTCGAGTGAGGTTGGGTGGATGAAGCGGTGCCCGGTAGCGAGACGGAATTGTTGCATGCTGCCGTGGCGTGAGTCGCGGGAGCGATGTTGCAACAGGGCTCATCGGAGGGGTGGGGGGGAAGTGGGGGCATGGTTGCGTGACAGCACCGTCAGGTTTGTTCATTTATTTTTTTCGAGCGAATGCTTTGCACAGCGAGGGCACCGGGCACGCAAGGGGTAAATAAATAAGTAACGCTCACGCATGTCGATGTTTCTTGTCAGTGGACGTCAGCGCGACGTAGCCACAGCGCCATGCGATGGCCTCCTGCTCCAGCACGTGCAGGGCAGCGACTACAACCAGTACCGCCCTGACGGACTTCAGAGCCGGAGACGATGGCTGTGCCCCACGGTCTCTTGGAACCCGCATTCACACAGCGGGGCTGGCGCGTAGTAGGAGTACGATCGATGTTCGGAAGCGGCACACACAAACACACACCCTGTCCCACGTCACACTGCGAGCGGTTCAACTGAACCCAACTGGTGCCATGGGAGGTCGAAGCGAGTGGGCAATCGGGACAGACGGATCACCGATGAGGTCCTTGTTAGGCAACGTCCACGCCTCTCCATGACTAGCCCTAGGCGGCAGTGCGGGTTATCCCGCAAACTCCGAGTCTTTGGGCTGTGGTGGTGCCGGGCGAGCGTGCGATCATCTTCGGTCGGTCACAGGACGAGCTCGGCGCATTCCTTGCCCCAGCCTTGTCCGTCTCTTCCCCATCGCAGCCCACACCCGCAACCAACAGGGGGCTGCTTCGTTCGTCCAGCGTGGGCTGCTGTTGCTCATTCAGAGGCTCGAGTTAAAGGGGAGATGGCGAGCCGGCGGGCGTTTCGCCTTCGCGTCTGCAGCTCCGCGCGCTGTCGAGTGCACTCGCCTCCCCGATCCGCATTCGCCAAGTCCCTTCCACTAATTAGGTGCCATCTAAACACCAGCTTGTTTCATAACCTGGTTGTTTCTCTACACCGGCGCACTTTAATTTAGTTGACCCTGGTCCGGGTGCGCTTGTGTGCCTTGCGAGGTGCAATATTCTTGCTTTGTTGATTTTTTCATTTCTGTTCTGTCTTATACAGCCGTTGTCAGATGCAGTTTTGCATGAGCAACGCCGTATACGCATCGTTATTAGTATTAACTCCACGCACACCCGTGTGATAAAGCGCTTTCTAAATAAAGAAATAATATTTTTGGCGACGCCGCTGTTGCTGCTTCTTTGCCAACGGTGCATAAATAACAAAACTCAACACATTCGTCAATAACACCGTGGCCTTAAAAATAAAAATAAGAAACATATAACTGGGTAAGGCCCACTGAGCTGTGTAGCTCTTTTTCAGAAGTGACCTGGTCACAAATGGTAGGTCAACGATGTGGCTTATCACGTGGAAATTCATAGCAGCCAATGATTCAAAACGCACGTTTCTAAATGTTGAGGGGAAAATCCGCGTGACCACGAGAGAGAGAGAGAGAGACACCGCAAACTCCAAATATACAGCAGGCGTCAGGGTCGGGAACGAACACACGACCTCCTGTATACCAGGCGAGGTAGTTAACATCTCTCCACCGTGGCACGTTTCGGGCAATGACTCTTATCCAGAGCCCATAGAGAGGCCAGAGCGATTGAGTGAATAAGAGATGGAGGCTTCCCTATTCTATCTTTTGGACATTCGTTTTGCCAGTATTAAAATTACATATGTAAAAACATTTTAATTGGTTTTACCCTTTCTGGCAATACCACAGGAGTTGTGTGAAGATGTTCAAACACCAAATGGATACACACCTGTTTCATAGCATGATCAAGCCTGCATTGACTACCCATGCTTGTAGTCAAACATGCAAACAAAAATGCTCTGATAAATATACGCAGTCTTTGAAATTGATTGGCATACGTACGTATGAAAGGGTGAACTTCTTCTGCACCGTAGCCAACCGTGCTAATTGGAGGTGCGAGGGAAGCACAACAAACTAAACACAACAAACGAGACAACCTCCTTCATGGCCTTCCCTCTGATAAAAAATTCAAACAATATGGAGTCCGAAGTGGCCGTAACAACGGGTAGCCACGATTGGCTTCCGAGTAGGAGATGCACCGTACGCGAAAGTTGCGTGCACACTTATCCGAGAACGGCTGACACATTGCGTCCGTGTCGCAGTTTGGCGTTTTTGTCTTTTTTGGAACGAGCTGTTTGAAGCGCCTAAACACGTTCCTTCGGAGTGGGCAGGTAGGAACATGGTTGGACAGCGCATTCGTGCACGACAGACAGAAAACTCATACCTGGTGGGCAGTGTGGAAGCTGTTACTACCTGTATAAGTGTAGTGTATCGTGTCGTGTATAGTGTAGTGTGTAGGTTAAACGTTGAGTTTTATAAGGGCACCACGGGGTGACCCACCCAGCCCCCTCCCCTTGCTTAGGCCCCTCCCATTACCCCCCTCCCTTAGGCCCCTCCCCTGACCCTCCTCCCTTAGGCACCTCCCCTCTCCGTAGCCGGCAGTAGGTCTTCACCAATCAAAGAGCTGTTTGTAAGGTGTCCACCAATCAAAGAGCTGTGTGTATTATATATGTATTTATGCACGACAGACAGACAAACAGACAGTCAGACAGACAGACAATTAATCCCTGGTGGGCAGTGTGGAACATTGTTCCTACCTGTATTATCGACGCATCCTCTCGCGTAGATTCGACGACGGGGGGTTAAATGACAAGGCACGAAAGGGATGCTCCTGATGCGTTGTTCACAGCGCACTTCAGGCTGCCGACAAAGGTCTACGTTGTTACTGGTGGCCGTTAATGCATTGCAGAGGCCGAGCTGCTAAGATGACCCAGCGAGCTTAAGGCGGGTGTCACGCAGAGGGTTCGTGTCTTTGTGATGCGGCAGGGGTTTAGTTGGTGGTGGCGGGGGTGGGGTGTGGGGGGGTCTCTGGGGCAGACACGGGGCGGTGTGGGGCGAGCGTCGTCCGCTTGGGTCGTATTGGAGCGGGCCCACGTGGTCGGGTACACGGGAGGACCTGTTGACGCGCCAGCTGAGTGAACGTTATCCCGCCCTCACTCCACTGGTGTCTGGGTGGCATCGAGATCGGCGGCCTCTTTGTGGAAGGGGACTCAGGAAAGGATGATACCTGGCAGTCACTGGCAGCCGACTTGCACGAGCAGTGGGCGAAGAGGAGACGCGGTTGATCACAGCACTGAGGGCGTTCGGTGCCTAGAAACACCTCGGTGAGCTGTCACAGGTGGCGGCTCTGCTGCTCTCCCTCGTGTATGAACCCGTGGGCATGTGTACCAAGGTGCGCCCAGGATGGCATTATAGGCGAGGTCACTGCCCCTTCATGAGAAGTGTTGGTTGGGGTTGTGTTGGTGGTGGTGGTATGTGGACAGGACTCGGCCTCAAGTGATTACCCTGGTGCGGTGTGTAAAATAATCGCCACTGGGGAGACAAAGGCGGTCGGGCGTGGTGCGGGCCACCCCACCCCTTCTTGTGTGTACGTATCTGTGCATGTGCGTGTGTGGCGAGCGGTGGTGTAGTGGTTAGCGCGCCGCGCTACTAATCCAGCGACCCGAGTTCGATTCTCACTGACGGCCAACAACCAGTGACGAATATCTTACATCGTCATGGGCCTCCCGTAGGTCGACTCGGCCTCAAAATGGGTACTTGGTGCGATGTGTAAACATTGCCACAAAGGCGGTCGGGCGTGGTGCGAGCCACCTCACCCATTCGTGTATTATCCGGGCCTTCAGAGGCGCTCGCCAACAGCACTTGCCCCAACAGTCTGTTCCAGGCTATACGGGGACAGGGGTCCTTTGTCTTTGTGAACAGCACCGTCCTCAACAGCGCCCGTGCCGGCTATCAAGGGGATATCTGTGCCCGTGTGTGTGCCCGTGTGTGTGCACGGTAGGGACTGCCTCATTCTGGGCTGCCTCAACAGCGGCACGAGCTTCATCTCCGGCTTCGCCATCTTCTCGGTGCTGGGCTTCATGGCGCAGGAGCAAGGCCTCCCCATCGCAGACGTGGCTGAGTCAGGTGCCGACACGGCCACACGGCACACACGGTCAAAGTGGCACACGGCCAGATTCACTTGTAATCGCGTAATTACAAATGTGTCGTTAACCCCTCCACCACCCGACACAGCCAATTACAGGGACTCCTCTGCTTACGAAGATTCAACTGATGAATTTTCAGAGATATGAACAAACCTGTCTCTATGTCCAGTTGCCTGTTTGGGCTGAGAGTCGTAAGTTCAACCGCTATGCAATAGATGGCAGTGGTGGCATCTACATCTGCAGTACATGAAGAACCAGTGGCATCTACATCTGCAGAACGTGAAGAACCAGTGG